>MDYQ01000047.1:0-140908 GCA_003024175.1 Planoprotostelium fungivorum | reverse complement strand
TTGGGGACTGGGTCAGCGAAGTGATGGCTGAGTCATCATCGCCACCGATGACTCTCAGCTCCCCACTTTCTACAGCCACACCACAGGGTGAGAGGAATGTCATCTCTTTTCCAGAGCTGAAAGATATGACTCAGGCTACGTGGAGGGGACATGCAATTTCTGCCACTGCATGATCAGACTGGCCGTACCTCAGAGACGAAAACAGAAGAAGCCGAACAAAGAAAAGTGGGCCTGGACAGAAGATCTCCACGCCATGTTTCTCGCCGCCTTCGATGACTGCAAGGCGAGACATCCGAACAAGAAACCAACCGCCACGAGCATCCTTCAACGCATGATCGAGCTGGGGGCACCACCATCATTAAAGAGGACGGCGATCGCTTCGCATTGTCAAAAGTTTGAGAAGAAATTGGCACAGAGAGAGGGAGGCACGGACAGACGACCTCTCTCAGTCCAAATGGGGGACGCTTACTTTGGAAGGATGATATCGACCAGCGAACCTGTATAAAGACACATGCTATAACTGTTTTTCCCACGCAAACTTGTCGTACGTACGGAGGCGTTTCGGGAAAGCTTCCTTAATATTGTGGGGCCTAAGCGCGCGGTATGATAAAGTGAGATCATCACTATTGGAACTCATCTTCTTAACGCACTTTTTTACAAGGTGACAATTCGCTTGAGCCGCACAATGTCGAATTCACGTGAATTCAAATTACACAGAAATTTTCATTCTTCATCGTCTTCGTAGTCTTTCGACACCATGACATCATACAAAAACATCCCAGTCATGTGGCCCAAAATCGGCACGAACAGAGCGATAGCCCAGTAGGGGTTCGACCACAGTCCTTTGTAGTAAGCCGTGAGATACTGCAACACCGTCAGCTCGTCTTCCATCGTCTCATGCAAACTCACCACACGAGGTCCAAAGTCCTTGAATGGATTCAACACGAAGGTCGTCCATCCAAAGATGTTCGCGATGACAAACACGGCGGAGCCAACGATGAAAGGTGCCGCCTTGATCGATGCGAGAGGGTGTTTCAGGTCGGTCAGAGCTGCCACCATAAAGACAAAGATGGTCGAGCCGAGGAACTCGTTCGCTATGAGGTGACCGCTGGACCACATGGCGGAGGGAGAATTTACAAAGAGGGCACCGGTCGCATGCGTTCGAGATGGATCGAGGAGGTCGATCATGGGAGCCTGGATGCCGTAGAAACAGATGGCGGCGAAGATGGCGCCGGCGAATTGGGCGAGGAGATAAAGAGGACTGGAGATGGTGTTGGTGTTTGATGATGGAAGAAGTTGGACTCACACTGCCTTCCAAGGGAAACCTCTCCAGACGGCCAATGTGATGGTCATTGCGGGCGAGAGGTGGCCGCCAGAGATGGGAAGGGACATGAAGACGCCGTAAGATACAGAAAGAGCCAAAGACAAGAGAGTGGCTGTCCAATCACCGAGAGCCGGAACTCTACGAACGAGAATGAGATCGATGATGCAGATCGATGAACTCACTTGGCCAGAGGCTGCAATATAGTTCCGAAGACGTAACCGCCGAGGCCCTGAATGAGAACGAAGATGAACCAGAATGAGCCAACGGCCTCAACAAAGAGAGGACGCAGGTGAGCTTTGTCTCTCAGTCTCTGAATCGCCCTCACGAAACCATACGGTTTGTGATGTGGAGGACTGAATTCCTGATCGTCCGTCAGAATGATGTGGCAGGTGTGTGGATCTCACCTTTCTCTTCTTGTCCTGATTGACATGGACGTCCATGTGATGCACGTTGTGAGAGGAGCTCGATCGGCTCTGAACGTGATTTAGCTACACTTGTCGCGACAAGTTCATTACCTCTAACTCGACGATGTCATCGTTTCTGGGAGCTACGAAGGTGATGCGAGATGATGGGGGTCTGTTGTCAAAGTTGTGAGCGGAAGGATTCTTAGTCATGCTGGCTCCTGTCCTCGTTGGTGTGCTCCTGAAAATAACAAACTACGTTCGTGTTTACCCACCCGTAGGCCTGACGTAAAGGAGCTTCCAAAATAGGCTTGTCGTCACGGTGACCATTGCTATCCCAATACCCACTGGCTTTCGGAGCTCCATTTTGAACCGTTTGAAGCACCGGAAGCTGTCGGGCTAGCACCGATCGCCTCGAGAAGCTTAGACGCCAGAGCTCTGCTATCATTCCTCTCTGGACGCGATACTCTGTGTTCACCTCTGACTGAACGTGGACAGAAAGCTCGTAAGAATAGGCTCCTTAGCCCACCTTGAAGCCTCATATTTCAATAGAACAAGTAGCGTTATCAGAAACGGTTTTGTGTAAAAGCTGCAAACAGACATCGAAGCTAAATATAGAGTGTTGGTGTGGATTCCGTTGGAATGGCGCAGAAAAGAGATCAAAAATCGCATTCGGCAAGTCTCAATTGTTTAGAATCAAAATGAAAGATCAGATCGCATCATGTCGGCAATCGATCTCACGAAGGTAGCTCCTCCAACGAGGATATCGAGGAATGTATATTTAGGTGTTGAGAAGAATGCCATCCACCGCGATCAATTGATCGAATACAACTTGTATCACATTATCAACATCAATGGAAGTGTGAGTTACGAAGATACATACTTACATGGTCATCATTATCACAGGAACATTTTGCGGAAGATCCACTCGGCCATTTTCGTTACCATACTATAGAAGCATTCGACGATACAAAGGAGTTAGCAACACATATTGCCTCGTCCATCCGTTTTATTGGTAACGACTGGCTCACGTCATAATCGATTGACATACACAGACTCATGCGAGAGAACGAACGATAATGTATTGATCGTCCACCGCCGAGCGACAAAATTCACCAGTAAGGATCTTCCTTGATGGAAGACACATTGAAGTTCTTTCAGATGCATTATGTGTCGGGCACCTGATGTTCCATCACGGCTGCTCTTTCGACGATGCCTTGTACCTGTTGAAGCGACACGTGTCCACACCCGAGATGACAGATCACATGATCGAACAACTCTTGCAAGTAGAAGAGGTGAGGCCTCTTTGTGTGTTCACGTCCGAAATAAAGTTATCAGGAAATCCTTGAGAATGCACAAGTGAGAGGAGAAGACATACAGACGGAAGATGATGATGCAAATGAGACGGCATTGGATGATGACGCATCGTCAAAGACAAAATCATTGTTGGAATCACAGAAGTGGACAGGTGAAGTCTTCATCTCTTCCATCATCATCCATCACATGACATGAACTTCAGATATCGCCGATCTATATCACAGTGGATCACTGAGAGAACAGGAATTACGTATCATTCGAGTTCACCTGCTCGATTCCATCCGGTCCAATCTACAACTCATCAAAGACGAACAAGTGAGTGACCCAATTGCGTGCTATCCACATATCCATAATCATTCATTTCATACACAACTGTATGTCATGTATTCTATGAAATCGAATCTTGATGTGATGGTGATGAGAGCAGAACGGACTACAACGAGCCAATCAAATATTTCGAGAATATTTTGAGGACGCAGGATCGGTTCTGAGAATACCTGGGGTGAATCAAGCCGTACGATACGTATGTCGGGTATGAGATGAAATTTCGCTGAGATCTACAGGGACTTTCATCTATAGCGAGTGTCATTCAAGATCGGTTGATCGAATCTGTGAAGAGAGATGCTGCGGCCGGAAAATTTCCGGAAAATCTCCGGTGGGCAGAGGTGATGGGGCGAAGAGATGAGATGATGATCGATGCAATGATGGAAGGTGATCATCGTCACATCATGACAATTGTCATGACACTCACCTCAATGCGACCCAATCATCGTGACGAACACTTGACACACGATCTCATCGCGATCGCCATCATCTACATCACGTGATCTGTGACCGACGATCATCAGGTCTCTCCATCAGACTCTTAAACGAAGGCATCGATGATTCCACACGTAACACCTTCGTCGACACTCTATCTAAGGTGATCGTCCCCTCCTAACTCCATTGACTCGTTGTAGATGAACCGACCCACTTGGAAGAGTCGTGTCCAAAATTTATTCAGAGACGAATCTGCATCGCTGGACTTAAGTCAGTTGTACCAGTGTCAGTCAGAATTCAGAGGAGTAGGGGGAAATTTCCGCGTCATTTCGTCGAAGCTGTGGGCACCGGGGTGAGTCGCATTCGCAGATTCGAGATTGATGGGGGGTAGGCCAGAGGGGAGGAGGTGTCTGCTTCCGGAGACGATGGAGAAGGCGTGGGAAGATTTTCGAAGCTTCTACGAGAAGTACAACCCCGGTAAACGATTGCAACTGGCCGTTCATTTGGTGAGAAACATTTCCATCACCATGATCATCATCTCCATCTTCATCATCGACACCCAAGTCAACAACATCAACATCAACGTCATCGTCTACGGCAACCATGTAGTCTTATCTTTCATTCACACATCAAAGGGAAACGCAGTGATGAACTACCACTGCGGAGATAATACCTACGAGTTAGTATTACCCCCCTGCATGACCGCAGTCCTATCTCTATACAACGACGCAGACAGCCTCGATCGTGAAGACATCCACGTCACCACTGGATTAGACAGAGAACTGTTACTCGAGACCCTCTATTCTCTCTCAACTTCCTTTCCTTTTCGAGGTGAAGAGCTCTCACACTCCACGGAAGAGGATGATGTTGATGTTGGATCAGGTGCAAAGATGATGAGTCTGTTGAAGAGAGGAGAAGATGGAAGATTCAGATTGAACGAAGGATTCAAATCGAAGAGAACGAGAGTCGAAGTTCCACTGCGTAAACCTCAATTGAGATCTCCCGTGAATGCATAAAGGATGATTTCATACATGAGGTTTTTGTTCTTCACTTGTTATTGTCCACGAAGACCGTCTCGTATAGAAAGATGGAGATGGACGCTGCGCGAATGATTCGATGGTGAGAGAAAAAGACGAACCTCCTCAAAAATGCAATGTGTTGGCATCACCTTCCATCCTCCACATCTCTTGTAGCACCAGCGTTCTCCTCTGCAACGATCGATGCTGCGCCGCAGTATCTCCATAGATATACTAAACGGTCCCGTCCGGCCCCTATAATAAGTCAAGTACGTCAAAGGGAGCATCCCTCGGGAGCCCATGCGAGGCTCGGTGCTTCACGATCGGCAGAAAGGTTGCGTTAAAGTGTGAG
This sequence comes from Planoprotostelium fungivorum, assembly GCA_003024175.1. Lineage (NCBI taxonomy): Eukaryota > Evosea > Variosea > Cavosteliida > Cavosteliaceae > Planoprotostelium > Planoprotostelium fungivorum. The sequence goes on along the minus strand of MDYQ01000047.1, from coordinate 135,739 downwards.
CCGATAAGGATTTCGGCGCAGGGTACAACCTCATCAGACCACGTGTGAGCCACACACGGACGGATGTGACGTGTGATTGGATACGGCATCTATCCTCTACTTGTCTCGGTGCTGTCTAAGTCACCACATCATGATACTTTGGGACGATGAGAGTAGTACATGTCGTGTATTAAACTTCGACTGATTTGTTCGTGTTGTACTTTGTCTTGTTTTTAAGGCGGCGCCACAGAGAAGTGTGGATGCGTGGGTCTCCCTTCAGTACTTTGACGACCTGATTCTCCATCAGCTCGTGGAGCCTTTCCCACAGATACTCCACCTCTGTGAAGCCTTTCCTCGTGGCGATGTCGATGCAGATCTTGCCGGTGGTAGAGACGTCGATGTGTGGATGTCTAGAAGGGGTCAGATCATCACACCATAGACAGCTGTCGTGATGTAATGAGACCACCTCAAAAAGATGCGAATGGATTCTGCGTGGCCTGCGGCGGCCACCAAGCACATTGGAGGTAAACCGTTTTGAAGAGGTGAATTGGGGTCGATGGTGGGGTGTCTGTCCGATGTCAATCATCATCCCCATCAGTGACGACTCACCTCAACAGATAGACGAGATGCTGATGAAGACCCTTCTGGCAACACTGCGTCATCACATGATCGTCTCTCGCTCGAGGGTCTACTTTCGGGTGCAACAGAAGCTCTCTAAAAATGAGAACGTTCTCTCGTGCGGTCGATGTGATGAGAGCCTCGTTCGCGTTGGCCTCTGGATTCACTCTGGAGTCCTCAAGGAGTCTCAAAACGACCTATGGAGGGTGAGTTAAGTGACATGATAGTCTGTCGTCACATCTGTTTGTCCATGTTTGACGGCCGATCGGAGAGCAGCATCGTTGTAATGAGATGGATCACAGCGACCGTCCAGCAAGAGAGTGTCCACTATGGCTAGAAGTCCTCTCTGTGCCGCTCTATGGATGGCATCACCTTTCGTCTTTACGGTTGGATTGAGAAGAAGTCTTTCCACCATTCGAAGATACCCTTTGGCTCGTGTCAGGACTTTTCCTCTTGAGATACATCAAGTGGTGCGAAAATGTATGGGCGATTACCTCTTCGTGCGCTCCAAGTCAGTATATCTATGTCAGAAAAGTCCATAACCTTCAGAGCTAAGTCATTGGCGGTCCGATTGACTCTCAACCATGCCACTCGATCTCCCCTCTCCACAAATTGAAAGATGTGACTCCATAACTCCGCTGGTAAGACAGCCAGCATCGCCCTCCGATCTTTCTCTCTCGTGCTTCTTATCATCTGTGATGTGTGTTGTTGGTTTGACAGGGGAACATTTGTGAAAAGCCATTCCATTCCGCAAGAAACTGGTCTGTGACGATCAGAGTGGTCTCTCTTAGATGACGCTGCACCTTATGAGACGATCGCCTCGGGTTGATCGGCGATGTGACGCCGATCTCCTCATCCGTTTGTCAGAATTCCTAGTACCTGTCGATAAAGAAGAGAGGAATCCCGCCTCAGCGATTCCGAGGAGTTTGTGATCCTCGATGATGATCGGCGCTCCATCGTCTGAAGGAGCTCCTCTATTCATTCTAAGCAATCCAGGTACCTCGAAACTTATATTGTGTCCAGTGACTCTCCTTCCGCCAACTTCTTTAGTCTTCCCTAAGATGCCATGAAGCCAGGTGAAAGAATGACGAAGAATATAAGGAGAATAAATGGATCACAGTCGATACGTTATCGTATCATCTACGTCACCGAACACGGTTAACTCGTACGGTTAAGGTCTTCCATTCTTCTTCCCTTCTTCCAGTCATCTTCTCGTCTGGGAATCGAAGAGGTTCTGAGACAGTGCTCGAACTGCTGAGCCGCACGTCGATTTCTCGCTGGATGACATTTTGAATTGTCACTGCAGAGCAGTGTGATTCCCCTATCTACGTTAACTTACCGTACTTGACGCGTGGCTACCGAGCAACACGATTTTGTGGACGGGAATGCATAATTCAATCGGCAAGTAAGATGAGACACGTCTTCTCTTCGGTCGTCCTCTTTGGCTGTCTCCTGGCTATTTGTGGCGCTGATGACGTGGTCCGACGCCCTAGTGGTATCCCCACCTATGTTCCGACGGGCACCAAGTTCTCTGGTCCAGCATTCCTCGATTGGGCGTTCCAACAAGATAGAATGGCCGACGGCTACCTCCATGTCGGTGTTCAGCAGGGACAGTATGACGTGAGATGGATGAGTTCATCGTGGAACAGACTTGTGACGTCACGTAGGTCTATACAAACGGAGTGCCCATGTTCGAGTTCACTGATGTCAGCAACGTCACATTCTGGCTCGACGATGTGATCCTCACATTCAGGACTCGTCTCTCTCGGTTCGCCATACAAGTGGAGTACACGGAGAACGTATCGATTCGAGGAATGACCGCGCATTTCAATCCTCCTGAGATGACACAGGCCGTCATCAACAGCATCAAAAAGGTATCCAGCCGTCCATCATTGATCGGATCACTTCTGAAGCATTACAGATCAACGACGACAAGTGGCTGGTGAATGCAACCGTGTGCGATGGTTATCCTACTGCCTTTGTTTCCGGACCAAGGGTGGGCTGATCACCATCACCCCACTGACACCGTCAGACATGGTACATCTACAGCGGTAAGACTCTCATGCCCACCGAGCCCTTCCGTCCCTGCTTCGACTTGTACATCGACCCCGGAGCCAAATTCCTCTCGTCTGATAAGAAGAAATTCCAGATCCAGTGAAGTTTTTGCATTCTTTCTTCGTTCTCACTCTTGCACAGGACCAACGCCTACCAGATGCAAGGTAACAATGTCAACGTGGGAGACATCATCGCCACGAGAGGCTCCGGTGTTACCTTCCACGGCATCTACGGTTCGACCAACTTCTCTTTCATCGACGTCACCATCACGGGCAGTGGCGCTTTCGCTTGGTATTTAGACTCTGGCAATGGAGGTCACCTCTTTCAGAGAGTCAAAGTCATGAGGAACCCCAACCCTCCCGTGCCGGGTGGCGTCCCACCCGTCTTATCGACATCTGCTGGTGAGATCACATCGTCCGAAAAGTCATCTGAAAATGAATTTATTCTTCTTCAGATGGTATTCACGCTGTAGGCATGAAGAAGGGCCCCATCGTCGTGGACAGTCTCTTCGAAGGCATGGGAGGTGATGCTGATGCGACGCACGGAGACGCAAGCGATGACATCTTCCAGATGATGGCATCAACCTTCTCAACTGGTACGTGGATATTTTAGACTACCCGAACGCCAATACCATCGTGGCTCTACCGATGACTTACTGGAAGGCCGGAGACACCGTTCGATTGTACGCCGCCAACCTGCAGCCCCTCGGTTTCACACAGATCGTCGCAATCAGAGTAGAATCACGTTAGACGTCATGACGAGTTGACATGAACAGGCTCGCCCGGACGGAAACTCGACCATCTTGCTGAAGAGCTCCCACCTGAAAGCCGCAATCATATCTGACCGAACCTACGCCAACGCAGATTTCGTCATCTCGAACAATACCTTCTACAATCACAGGGCGCGCAGCATCTTGTGCAAGGGATCGAGAGGTGTCATCACGAACAACATCTTCAACTTGACCTCTCTGGGAGGTGACGTCCACTCTCACCATCGTCTCGGTTGACTCTGTGCAGCCATTTTCGTTGCCACGGGAGAAGGAGAAGGAGATTATTCCACTGATCTCATCATCGCAAACAACATCATCGAAAACGTTGGCGCATCCGGTGATGAGAGTTACGGTGGTTCAATCTCCGTCAATTTAGACTCTGATTACGTTCCCCTCGCCGGAGCTTTCTACAACATCAGCATCGTCAACAACACGGTGAAGGGCAGTTGGGGCAAACCTCTCGCCGTCTTGTCTTCTTCAAACAGTTCGGTCATTGGCAACCGTTTCGTCGCCCCCTTCAGGTGCCACCTTCTCATCATCGACATCGATCGAGCTGATCGTGGCGCGCAGATCGGGCAGTGCCATCATGAACTTTCAGAACAACGACGGACTGATCATCAGGGACAACTGTGTCGTCGGCAACTCGAGTGGTGTGACTTTTTCGAACCCAAAGATAGACACTGGCATCCAAATCTGCAAGCCCTAAAGATTCAACGCAGCAGAGTTTACACATCATTGTTGAACACGAATGAATGAGAATCAGATCTGAGTGTATTCTTCTTCGTCTTCTGAGTCTGGCCGTTGGCTCATGGCTCTCTTCTTCACTTCTCTCTCCATGCTCTTATCGTACTCGAGTGACGTTTTAGACACCTGCTCGTGTCATTCTTTCTCTCCTCGTGATGGTGATGATATCGATGATGGATGGTGTGATCATCACGATGATCATCATCTCACCGTTTTACTGCAACCTGCCACGGGACAGTCGATCTGTCTGTGTTTTCTCATCGATTTTAGATATTCCTCGATGGCTGACTGTTCGTAATGATGTCCACAAGCCATACTGGATGGAGGTGAGAAGAGAGAGGAGAATGAAAGACTCACTTTCTCATGGGTTTGACGAGCTGTTTCTTTGTGATGGGGCAGTTGATGTCGATCTCATCGTTGGTGATGATCAGATCATCATCTTCTCCAGGGAAAGGTTTGTTGGGATATTGTGCCTTCTGTGACGATTTGTTAACGTCTCTTTTGATGATTGTTGCGGTTGCACGTCTTCAGATGTAATGGAAGAAATATCTCTTACCCAGATCTTCTTTTGATAGTCGATTAGTTTGGGATGGCTCTCGGCTTCTTTGGCGGCATCCTTCTTGTTCAGTTTGTTCAGATGATCTTCAAAAGGTTTGACGATGTGAATTTCTCGTTGTCGGTTGATGGCTGCCTTTACACTCTCTGCAGTTTCCATGTGTCTCTTGATGTTGACGGATAGTTCTACGTACAATTTCATCGTCTCTTCCATATCTTTCAACTGATCGGAATGAGAGAGGATGAGGGCGACATGGATACCTTCTTTTCGTTCGCATCAAATTCCGCGATGGAGATTGCCGTCTCTGATGTGTGGCTCATGGCGATTCCTAACTCATTCAACAAGGTTTGATGCCTCTGTATGGCAGTATCCATCTCTCGGATAGCACTAACGGCTTCCGTCATTTGTACGTGATGGTTGTTGTAATCTTTTGAAAAATAAAATCGCAACGAGATCAGATCAGATCAGATCAATAATCGATCATCAGGAACATGTCTTCTTCCTCACTGAGGACATACAACGGTCTGACCGAAGAAGAGATCAACCGTAGAGCCAAACCCGTCAAGAAGACTCCTTCAGGTGATGTCATCTACGATGATGTACGTGATCGTCACTCCAACTCTTCACATCTTGACACATCGAACAGGAAGAGACGTTGAAACATCCCAGTGAGGAAGATTATGTCTATCTCCTTCGATCCATCCGTTCTGAGGTGGGCTGGATCGTGCCTCACGGGGGTGTCACAAACTCTATCTCTCAAATCATCGAGAAAGATGAAGCCATCGTCACTCGCGATCTGAACTTGACCCATGACATTCTGGCCGATCACCTCCAAAGGGTGAGACCATCACGACCGAATCGCCCACCTCTGATCAGCTCCATCAGCTCATGGAGAATTGCACCGGACGCAGGGCCCAATTCCAATACACTGCGACACCTCTTACGTCACAGAGCCAGAGCTTCACCGTGGATCACTATCAACTGAGGGGCTTCCAAACTTCTCTCTTCTACAACATCGAGAACGACACGGAAGAAGATGCATGGAGCGATGGTGGGACGATGTCATCACCGTGACGAATTATGACGTCATCAGAGTATCACGTACGTAACAATGCGGTCGATCTCAAGTTACACGTCGGAGGCAACGTCAGACGTGGAGCACTCAGTCACATACGTAAATATGCATTCTACGGGGGAGGCATCGAGAACGTGTTTCGCATCGGTGAGCATCTACAACGTTGTAGTTCGCAAATGAATGAAACCAGACCCCCACCGTCTCGTGACCGTTTTGACGGGATTGTGGAACGAAGAGAGTTTGAAGCAAGAGGTCACCCTGCAAGAGATCTCGCTGCAAAAGTCAAGACAGAGGGTAGAAGTGTGTAGGGCCGCCGTGCAAGATGCATCGATGAGAGTCCAGCAAGTGAGAGAGCAGATCACAGCAGCAAAGGGTGAGTCGAAGTGTGATGGAAGGACGATGACTGAGATGATGAGATGCCTCGGTGAAGGAGAAGAATATCTTGAGAGAGGTCCTCTCGCAGGAAGAAGAGGAGGTGGAGTATCAGAAGGGGACGGTGGAGGAGGCGGTAGAAGAAGTGAGGAGACAGGAAAGGAGACTGGCTGAGTTGAGAGGAATAAAGATATGAGGGAGAGAGATCGTCGAGGCATTTCACCATCCATGATCGTAGAGCGTCATCGCATCATCTGATCATGACACCATCATCTCAACGTCATCTCACATGATCTCGTCATCTCAGGCTTAGAACTTGGCCGCAGACACTCGATCAAAACATCATCTCCCTCGTGAACCTATATATAAAAGTGACCCACACACTCTCTTCAAACGTGTACACAGTGTTTACAGAGTCTGTATTAACTTATTTTCAAACACTTTGATCTCCCCCACTGAATTTGCCACGACGATCATCTGATATTCACTCAAATTTGTCATTCTCCTCCCAACCGGTGCGAACTGAGCACAGATGATGGGTGATGTACCGGCTGTACGGTTTCAATGCGATGGAACTCGTTACCCTCACCTTCAAACTGGTCGTGTGTTCTCTTGTTACCGAACAGGCTGCCGCTCTGATTCAGAAAAGAAGTGTCCCAAATGTACACGTAATTGTCTTCGCTACCAGAGATGACGTACTTCATCGTTTCACTGGCTGGAGTCAGAGATTTCTCGGAAATTTCGACGTCGACAGACCTGGGTGATGCGTAGATTTGAAAATTGTCATTCTTGTGGGCCTTGTACTTGCAAATTTCCGTGAAATTTGACACGTCATACTGTCGAACCTGCGAGTCGTTGCAGCTGATGAGTACCTGAACATTCCGTGAGGAGTCGATCTACAACGTTGTAGATCTCACGGATCGTCCGTCGAGAGTCATTTCGATTCCGGTTATTTTCTTCCCCTTTTTACTGTATTTCCCCTTCTTCATCAACAATCGCGTTCGAAACGACAAGTCCTACCCTCTCTTCAGTTTTTCCAATTCTCCACGAGTTCTCCACGAGTTCTCCACGATTTTACATTCTTATTCTCACCTCTGCGTCGACGATATTGACCCAACCATCAGAAGAGCCGAACCAAATCTGATCCCCCTGCATGTTGAATGAAATGGAAGTGACGAATCTGGCAGTAGAAGTGATGGCTCTCATGATTCTCTTCTCTGGAATGTTCCACACGTAGATGATATTATCCAAGCTGCCAGACACGAACACTTCTTCGTTCTGATGGAAGGTGTGAACAAGTGTGACGATGAGAGGAATGAAACGCGATGAGGATGTGAAGATGTGAGGATGTGATGATGATGCGATGTGATGACGATGATATGATGTGATGATGATGCGATGTGATGACGATGTGATGACGATGATATGATGCGATGATGATGGTGATGTTGACTAAACACTTCGATGAGATGACAGATCACACTCACCTTTGGATGAAAACTGCAGCAAGTGGCAATGTCTTCCAAGTGGAAGATGACACAAGACCCTTTGTAGATGTTCCAAAGTCGAACCGTCGAATCCATCGATGCAGTCAACAAGAGATTACTTCGACTCTGCGAGCATGAGAAATGCGAATGCGACGGTGCGAATGTGCAGATGAAATGGCGGCATAATTGTCGTAAAATGTCCGGACTACAACGATGTAGATGAACGTCTCACGGATGACCAAGAGATGGCCAAGATGTCTCCCGTGTGTCCCGCGAACGATCTGAAGGGCTCCGGCTCAAAAAAATGTGCCTTCTCGTCCATCACCTTCCACACCCTGTCCGTGGCATTGAGACTTACGTACATTACGTATCGTTACGTACCTGACCACGGTATCACCCCCTCCCGAGGCGAAGAATGATCCATCGTAACTGAAGCGTAAGTCCCAAATTGGACCCGAATGGGCCTGGCAGGTCTGCTTGGCCGCCTGAGCGAACACTCTTCCTCTCTTACTCCGACTGCTGCGGAGAGACAGGCTGCGTGCCACCTGCATAGACAGTCACACATGGACATGCGAGATGATCAGAAGGACCCACGCTCTGATTCGTCTTCTCTTTCTTCTTTTCTTCCGTGTGTTCGTGATAAATACCAGCCGCGATATCTTCATCAGGGTCACATCATCGTGATCATCAAACACCATCGTGTAATCAGTCACCTCTCCTGTGGATGTCTCTCAGTAGTGGATCGAGAGCTTGTGGATCCTCTCCTTTCGGTATCAACTTCTCTAGGCCCTGCGGTGTGGTAGAGAAGGTCTCCATCGTGTTGAGGTTCTTCACTACGATCTGCACATCTTCACCCTCCGGTGGCTTCATCTCGACTAAAGCTTGAGAAGCCATCCTCTTTGGTACCTGCGACGCGTTACGTGCGTTCGATGAGGAAAATGTCTCACCGTCTGTGATGGTATGCGGAAGATGGGATCGCTCAAGAATTTAGAGGGCTTTGGAGGGAGTGGTGGTGTGTCTCTTCGGGGCGGTGGTAGAGGTGGGAGGCCACTCTTGCGAATGTTCTCCTGTATGATTATCAGATGACAATGTGTGGATGGACAATCACTTGAGAGAGACTGAGCTCTAGGAGGGGCTGAGGCGTCTTTGGCTCGTCTTCATCGGAGCTGGCTGCCGAGTAATAGTCTTCAGATTCTGTCTTCTCCTGTTGATGTTAGAATATGAATTGCACGTCGCTGGCGTGATACAGTGGGATAACCAAATGAGGGGCCACTCACCGATAGAGTCGATCTCCTCCTGTGTAGAGAATCAGACATCGATGGAACGTCAGAACGGTCCGTGTCGGTGGATATAGACAGTCTTCTGAAAGACAATGCGAGTTTGCTTCGATCGAAGGTGATGACAAGGAAATTGCCTTCGGATAAATAATTCCACCCTGATTTTTATACAGGAGTCTGTGCAAGAAATTCCTTCCACACCTGCGTGGCCTCTGTTCTTGTTCGCTACTTCTTCCTTGTTTCAGATGAATGAGGCCTCTTCTGAAGAAAGAGAAGCGGCCGACAAACGATCGCGTCAGCACCCGATGGATGACGCTGCAAAGCTGCTGAAGGATATCCCAATCGATTGAATGAATGGACAATGTGGTCGTTTGTTATCGATCACAAACGAAGGTGATCGCACACGATGAAGGTTCCTTTGGCTCCACGCCTGTCAACTTCTGTCTGTACAGACGGGCGGGATGTCTCTCTAAAATATCCATTGCCTCCATGCAACCCGCCTTTCATCACTTCATGATGCTTCGCACACACAACAACAAGACAACGAAAGACTTCGCTTCATTCAATGTTCGAGCTTCTTTTGTCCAAAATGCACCAGACTACGTGGTCACTTCCTCTCATCTCTTCTCCTTCCACTCCTGCTCATTCGTCAGACGGATGATCATCATCATCGTGACGCACATCGTAATGCAGCTGGTGAAGGGACAAAATAAGCCGCCGAACACAATGCAAAATCCTCATCGCTCATCTCCCTGTACGTCCACGTCACTCCCTCTATGAACTTCTGTCCCAAATTTCAGTCCCAATTCGGATGCTCCATGACTCACCATTCCGTGTCGATTTTCGACCTTGAAATCGGAAACGTCTTTATAGATCCTCATGAAGCCTGATGTGAGGAGGTCTGGTTCTGTGGAGAAGGTCTGCCACGTGCGCGTGACCATGGATGTGCCGGTCGCGTCGAAGTCGAACATGCCCATCCATTCCATGACGTCCATCTCTTGGACGGGGTATGGGATACCAGTCAATTTGTAGAAGGGAGGGTTGGCATGGATCGGCTGTGTGAGATGAGATGGAATGTGATGTGAATCAGATGTGATTGTGAACGTGATGTGATGTGAATGAGGTGTGATGTGAATCAGATGTGACGTAAATGATATGCGATGAGAGACCGGATAGAGTGATAGATGGGAGTACCTTTCGTGTGACGTTGAAGAGGATGCAGGGGATGGGGCTCTGATCGATGATCTTCTTCTGTTTCTGATTCGGTGTGAGAAATGGGATAATTCGAGCCCAAATCACGGGCAGATTAAAGTAGACAGCTGCGTCACCTCGATACGCGTGTGCATTTCCTGCTGATCGACTTTGGCCATCTTCTGTCCGTACAATTGGCTTACTGTCTTCAAATACATCGCAGCTTCTCTCTCTGTCAACCAACCTCTGTGCCAATTCAGATGATGTCATTCGTCTATATCACCTGGTGACAATGAGTTTTATGACCATCTGGCTCCAATTTGATTCGTCTACTGGTCTTTTCCCTGTTTCTGCCTGCGATTCTGACTGATGTGCAGTGGAATGCTCTGTGATGTATGAAAACCAACCAACGTCCAGTTGGTCCTGATTCAGAGCAAACGCATTTTGATTCTCTCCCTCCATTGGTGTGACTAATCTCATTTAGAAGGAGTTGCTATGCAAATGTGTACCCTCTGGTGCACTCGAAGGAGAAGAAGACATTGGTGGAGATGGTTGCATTGGACTCGATGTAACAAACAGCGGGTCTGGATCGAATCTTCTACCGGAGGGTGATTGAGGCTTCTGTCCTTCTGTAAACTCTATGCACTCACGCCCGAGTCGATTGCATCGACTGCACGGTCGAACTGCCTCCTTCAATCGAGATCACATCGTGCCCTCACCATCATCACAACAGACGTGAGACTGTCTGCACGATCGACAGGCCTTATTAACCCTCGGTCTCTTCGTTGTCTGTTCCTTCATTTGGCTCATTGATTATTATGATGTCTCGGGCCTCCTGGGATTATTCCGGACGACTCCTTTCTTTGATCTTCATCGCGAAAGCACGTTAGGAGGCCTAAGCTTTTCATTGCACCCGGCATACACCCTCCCTGGATTGTATTGTCCACCTCACGTTCTTCACAGATCGTTCCACGATGATAGAGACACTCCTCCGTTAGATGTCGTCCCTCACTTATCGTGGAGAGCCTTTGCACCCACGTGGCGTGATAGCTCACGCACAGAGTGGAATTTATGAAGACGCAAGATGGCGACCATCTTCTCGGGTGAGCATCTATAGACAATCTCCTGGCAACCGCCGTAATTCCACTTTCTCTAGCTCATCTATTATTTATACTGCAGAGGAAGAAGGTTGTGCCGTAGTGAGTTCGATGTCAAAATCCTTAGCCTGCGAGTGCTTGTCTTCTCTGCTGGAAGGTCCAGTCTTGTCCGTGCTGCTCGTTCCAAATGACATCCCCCACAACCAACGCTTGATGTTGGCGAAGGGTAAGTAGATGTCGATGGCCAACATCCGAACGATGAGACCCAACGCCGTTGTGACGCCTGTCTTTGAGAGATACAACGTTGTACCGGGCACAGGTTTCACGTTGGCGCCCATACCAAAGAGATTCAAGATGGTTAACGCCGCGGCCACCAAGATCATCTTTCGGGTGAGCTGATGAGAATCAGACGGTGAGAGGTCGATATCGTGCTCACTCTGCGAATCCTCGCAGAGAGCTGTGGAGGCATCATTCCAACCAGCTTATGGCCGGCAAAAGTGTAACCGACTCCGAGGAGGAGAGAGACAACGGCGTACCATGTGACCATGGCCAAGTATGTGTTGGTGGGTTTGGGTTCGGTGGTGTGAAAGATTGTGCCCATCTGTCATCAGATCAGAGATGTCGAGGGTGATGACTCACAAATGCGATGAAGATGGCGTAGCAGAGGATGTTGATGATGATGACTACCACTTTGACTCGTCTCATCTTGGATATCTGAGAGGTGTCAGACGGTGTGATGGCTAAACCCGTCATCTAATCATGATGCACCTGCAACAAGATGTCGTCGAAGGTAACTCGACTCTCGTAGTTTGAATTGATTTTCCGGAGCATCTCCTCCTTCTTCATTTTGATGATGACGGCTTGATAGAAATCGATCCTATACATTCATCATCAGTTCGTCATACAGTGTAGAGTGCACTCACCAGTAAGCCAGCATGATGCTGAAGAGAAGGATGAGATTAGGCAGCTGGACGTAGTCCACGATCAAGCCGTACTTGATGCTGCCAATTCTATACAAACCGTGCCAGTCCAACGACCATCCGAAGAATTGAACTAAACCCTGGTCAACTAGAAGACTTCTTACGACTCACGGATGATGTCTATCCAAAGAACAACCAGAATGAGGCGGGTGATTGCAGTGGGTGCGAGACCATTACTGTTGCGAGAGTGTCCGAATTTCTCCAGCAACAGGCGATAGCTGACCAGAAACCACTGTAATGCAAAGCAGATGGAAAAGATGATGCGCATCGCCAAGATGGGACCCCCATAGCCTTGGTCTAAAAAATCTGGAATACATGAGTTCTCGCATTGGCCAACCAAATATTCACTGGTAATACAGCTGCTCTCTCCCGTCGTCATGTTTGTTGTTGCAATCCACCTATACTCGAAGTCAGAGAGCATGATGGGACACGATCATCTTTCACCCTCTCCAACAGTAACAAGTTCCTATGTTGGTACATATTCCACGTCCGTTGCACGCACCTGCAGGCGAATCTGAGCAAAACCTGGCTGGAGGGCCTACCGTTGTGGAATTCGGAGCCTCGATAGAAGTGGTCTGAGCGGAGACAAACTCTAAAAGGGAGAGAGCGGCGACAACTAAGAGATATCCCTGCGACCTCATGACAATAGTGTGTATGTGTTCTGATTGGACTGATAACATAGGATGCGAGAAATTCTTGCGAATGCACAAAACCTGCCTTAGGAAGGAGCAAGGAGGGGGAGTCGGGCTGCTCTGTACTCTTTGGTACTCCAAACATTCCACTCAATCCGGGCGTTCGTGACGGAGAAATGCTCTATCACGATATAAATTGACAGAATAAACGCCCCAAGAACAGCCGTGGCACCCTGGGTGTCAGAAACGATATATATCCGGGGTCGACGAAAAGGACATTCTTTCGTAAAATGTCGCTTCGATCTAGACATGTTCTTTTAACGCTATCTCATCGTGCGACCACGGTGTGATGTTGGATGATGAAATCGAGAATTGTGGAGTTTCCGGTGGTAATTCCGTGCAGAGGAGCGCTGGTAGTGATTCCACATTTTTGACCCCACTTAAGTGCTATCGATGGCTCACGCTAAGTCGCCAGGCGATCAGCGTTACCGACACCATATCGTTGCGAAATAAAGTGAAGATATACCGGCTGTCAGAATGATCTGTACGAAGTCAGTGATCTGAAGTAGCAGCTTCCTGGCGTCTTCAGGTAATCGAATTTCGAACGAGTATCGCATGCTTTCAACCAAGCCTCCAAGGAGGAGCGCGCCTGGTTCCAACGCATGTAGACCCAATCTTTGATCATCTTCTCTTGGCATTTGATTCTGTCGTACGCCAGAAGCGGGCCAAAAATTGTTCAAGAAGTAATTGCCTCCAACGACGAGCGTGACTGGCGGTGTTGACATTATAGCTTCCACCCACTCCGTAATCAGCACCAATCGAGTGCCAACTGACAACCAGCTAGTCCAGCGAGGTGAAATGTCGGTGAAGATTACTACTCGAATGATGATACTTCGCAACGAATGAATCAGAAGTTGTTCACACGCCCGAACCACCGCAGCCTCTCTTCTATATGGTAGCCGTTCGATATTCTCACGGGGATGAACGCCATCATAAAGTCCCACTTCTCTCCCCCTTCTACCTTCGTCGCAGAGTGATCTGGTCACCCTGTGGAAGGGTGTTCGGAGATGAGGAGCGGACTAGTACGAGATACGGGTGAAGGGTGTGATAGTGGCTCATCTCTCCATCTCTCCTGTGGCTGCTAGAGGGAATACGGCATTCTCCGCCGTTCTTCTTTTCGTCCATGCCGCAAAGCTCAGGCATAAACTTTTTCTTATTCATGATTCATTTTACTTTATCTAAAGTTGACCAACTCGTACGCGGTGACTAGAGTGGCAAACATCCCTACAGTGGTTCTCGCTCCGTGGAACATGCGGAAATCAAAGATGACCTTGTTCATCTCCTCTTCTATCACCGTCTTCAGCTCTTATATTTCTTCAGTATATCACCTGCGTCTTCCTTCTTCACTGTGCGAAGGAGTCTGTCTCTCAGTCCAGTACCCAACATGATCGCAGGTGTAATCAGCCCGACGCCGGCGTGGCATACAGAGCCGATGATGTAGAAGGTCCTGCGGTTCGTGTCGAAGAGACCATACGCCGTCAGTGCCATGACAACGGCAGACCCTCCAATCCACGGGGGAATGACGTCAGCGCCGTGGATGAACATCTGTCTCCAGCAATCGCCTCTCTGTTTACCATTTAGGGCCGCAGGGCGGCATCGGATGACCGGTACGGTCAGGTAAGAGATGCTGATCATGAGAGCTGATTGAGAATCAGATCGACAATGTGTTTCGTTCGTTCACCGGTCGTCATCGAGCTGAGGACGACGGAAGAGACTCTGAGATAATCGAGGTTGATGTAGTTCATCGTGTTTTTGTTCTTGTGTGTTGTGATGTGCGCAACTTTTCGTGCCCAAGGGAGTCCGAAACTGAAACTTCGCGTATGCATCGGAAGTCCTACACAAATAAAATTGAATAAAATGGCACATGACCAACTCACACGTTCTATTGAGTATATTGATGGTGAGCGTCTTGTGATGAACGATGTTCTTGTGATGGATGATGGTTGCGTCGTACAGATCCATGAGAAAAGAGGATCGACTTTTCTGGTTTGTCATTTCCGGGAGGACAACTTTTCTCCACATAAACGAATCGATCTGATCATGTGGAAAGGAGGTCTTCTATTTCTTCTCTTCATCGCTGGCATCACTTTCATCGCTCACGTCTCCACTTCGAATACGGACGTAAACAACATCGATTACGATGGGTGATATCTTTCATAGATGCAGTGATTGACCGTTGAAACAGAAGGAAATTATTGGACTTCATCGCATTTTCTTCTTCTTCACGAAAGACATTCAACAAAGGAGATGTATCTGACCGCCTGTGCGCTGCCGATGATTCGGGTGATTGTCACCTGAGCGAATACGAGCAGGTGAATCATCAACGATGCGTAATATCGGTGACCCTTTGCAGGCTGTCTTACGTCTTTCCATCGTCGCTTTTGTGATGGCACCTCTGGCATTCTTATCCTTCTGGATCGTTTGCTTTGGACGTACTATTTTCAACTGTTTCGGAGGCTGGGAGAAAAATCCGCACAGTGCATGTTTTGGAATTTCATGCTGTGGACGATCGTGCACGAGGGGAAATGATGCCGATGATTTCGAAGGCTATTCCGCGTGCGGAGTCTATACCACTCGATTCCTCTTGGTTCTCTTCACTCTGTGTCTCATGTGAGAAGATGAGATCGTTCATAATCGGTTGATGTAAGACAGTGGTGTGACGGTCCCCGGCATGATGGGTAACTCTCATCTGTCTCACGGACTGAAAAGACCGACGAGTTCTTTCATCAACTTTGGAATAGATTTGAGGCAGAAGGTATGTCTCTCACTCCTGCACCTTGCACGATGCATCACACGATCGTTTACACATCTTTCAACTCTCCATCTCTGACATCACGACAGCTCGATCACATCGTCATGAACTTGACTCAATTACCTTACACGAAAAACATCAACGGAAGTCTGACGGAGGTCTATCAGACTTTCCAAGAGGCCATGGACAAAGTCCATGATGCAGATGACAAAGTCTCACAAGTCGAAACGTATCGTTTTCCCATCTACATCGGCATTCTATCTCTCGCCCCCGTCGTTGTCCTCATCGGTATCGCTGGAGGCGTGTTCAACTGTTGGCAGTTGACCTTCTGGTGAGACGAAAGAAATATTTAAATTGACGGAAATAGTTCGGCCATGATTTTATTCTTGATTTCGACACTCATGTGGTCCGTATTTGGTCTACAGTACCCCATGCTGATCGTACTGAACGACACTTGTGATGAAATCAGTGAGACCGTTCATCCTCTTCTGTTTCCCGCCAAAATTCTTCCTCACTCCCTCAGCGCTCTACAACGAGAACGTCATCGCTGCCAACATCACTGCACATCGAAATGAAACCTTTCACCCCAATCGAACTTCAGTCATTGAAGTACAAGTCCCCCTCACCAGCTGCACCAACTCTTCCTTCACCAAAGTCGAGAGAAAAGTGAGTGAAATTTCACATATTCCCAAGTTCACGATTTCTGTGACACAGATGACAGGTGGACGATGCTCTAAACGAAGCTTACTCTGCTGCTTGTGGTAGTGAAGGTCTGCAGACACCTTGCTTGCTCAGCGACAACGACTACACGAGACAAGCACAGAAGTGCGACATCATTCTAAAGAACAACATCATGCAGCAGCCGGTCTGTCGACTCATCACCGATTACAAGATTTCCGGCGATCTACAAAAGTGTAGATCGGCCGTGGCGGGCGTCACGAACATGGTGAAATTTCGGTAAGTTGTTTCCCGCCAAAACTAACGGCTCACAGAGTCTCTTGAATTTCCAACCTGGCTCTGCGTTGTGTAAGGAGGTGACAGTCAACACATGCATGGAGAAACAATGCCAAGGACCGGCAGCACAGATCGTAGACATCATCGTGGAGAAATTAGACGTCCTGTCAAAATACGTGTACATACTGAGACAAGAGGTGAATTTTTCGCCAAAATGAGACGTTAAGAGTTTAGGTCGTACCATTACTCGGATGTTACGTCTTCGCCCCGCTGGTCTCTGCTCTGAAGGAAGACGTATGCCACAAGCTGAAGTGAGTTTCATCTACAACGAGACATTTTTTCATCCGTATCAGCCCCAGCTTCGAGTGGGTGGAGATCTCCATGTTGGCCGTGGGCATCATTCTCATTCCCATCACGATCCTCATGATCCTCGCAGCAAAGAGGTGACAATCGTTCATCACATCTTCTCATCCTTCCTCGCATCACACAATCACCATCTCATGCATCACCACCATCTCGTGGTGCATCATCAAGATGACATCCAAACAGATGGAGGAGGGATGCTATGTCACCCGACACCTACCGCCTCATGAACCACTCCTACTACAACAATGACTTTGGTACCACCGAAAAACCGAAGAGGACCTTCATTCGAACGAGATGAATACGATAAAAGGATCTATTCCGTCATTTATTCTTCGTCTACAACGATCTTCCGTTCTCCCAGAGATACGTCATCCATTCTACATCTAGATATTCTTCCGGCTTATCGTCCATCCACGTCTTCACTTCTTCTTCGCTCTCGTTCCACTTTCTCTGCAAGAGAAATTCCATAGAGGGTAGATTGAAGGGTCCCCAGGGTGCTTGTTTGACCAACATGTCATACATTTCTTCGTCTCCCTTGTCGTAAGCTGTAAACGTTCAACGCGTCATCGTGGGCAGAACATTTCACTCTCGATGAGCCATAGAAGCAGATCGGGTGAAGCGATCGCGGCACACGAATGGATCCAGTCTCCATCGTGAATAGCGTAGCCTCTCTCTACGAGCCAACTCATGATGTGGACATTGTCCCACCGATAGACGAAGAGGCAACTGTTTGTCATCAACGCATGACGTGGTGTCCGTTCACATGTTTTCGTGGAGCAACTCTCTCTCGTGCATCCACTGAATCATCTCGAAACGATCTCTCGTGGAGAGGAGAGGGAGTTGTAGCATCGTCTCTCTCGTGATGTATCCATCATCGATGGCGGATCGTACGACCTACACGTCATCTCAATCTCATCACTATCCATCTGTGTGCATAAGATCAATAGATACCTCCACGTCTGCGTGCGTGATCTCTGGATTACAAAGTACATCGGTGGGGAGATCAAACTGATTCTGCCGACAATAGTTCATCACCTGCTCCTCTCAATCCTCTTTCAACACGAGGAGGTTCTACACCTCGATGCATCCAACTCGTAGGGCATCTTCGTACGTCCCTTCTTCTCTGTCGTTGAAGGGAAGATAATGTGACGGAAGGACACCGTGCTGCAATGCCGTGAGAGACGTGTTCTCTGGTTGTCCTCACACTAAGGGCCCATTCAAATGTGGACATAGACGATACAAAGTAGAAGAGCTGTATATGCTCTGGGTCATATGGAACGTTGTTTTCTTCCTGAATCGATGTCAACTCGATGTGTCTTCAATTGGCGTAGAATGAGGTCTCTCGTATGGTAGATGGCATCTGGACCTACCAACCACAGGAGCATGTCAATACGGCCTCCCTGACCCGCTCCATTGTACCTTCTCTCGGTCAATGTGAATCTCCCACTCGGCTCACATGTTAGACCCTTTGACATCATCCATTTTGATGCGTTGCATCAGCTTCGCGATGACGCGTCGGTGACCTCTCTCGGCGAGTCGAAACCCTACCGAGTATATCTTTTCGAACAAACGGACTGGCCATTGGACAGAAGGTAAACCTTCCACGTGCTCATTGCACAGCCATTGCATCATCTCCAAGTCTTCTTCCTCTCCAAAGAGTGGATTGTACATGCAGTAGGGATTGGACAGTCCTTCGTTCAAGGCCTCTACGACGTTCTTCCTCTCGTGAACGGCCGTGATGATCTTCTTGCTCCCGTTGGCGACAGCCATAAAGAGGATGTCTCCTGCACACCATGCGGGTGCACAAAGGTGGGTACGCGTTATCGTTCGGTGACGAAGAGAGAGTTCTGTATCATCCCAGCCTAACAGCTCGACGACGTCTAATTGGTCCGATCGCGTGGCCTCCATTACCTCCTCTCTTGTGGGTTCCCTGACAGCGATCCGCCACCATTTCACAACCTCCATGTTGTGGGTAGGTAGCTGTTTCCTGTATCGGTGCCAGTGGATGATGTCGGTGTTGTGTGAATCCAGAGTACGACAGGCAGCATCACGAAGAATTTTGGAGGTGAAACACGGTGCACAGAGATCAAGTGTTGGTAAGAAAGAAAATATGTTGTTCCACAGATCGATCGGCAGTTGCTGCATGCTGGTCCAGTGAAAATAGAAAAAAATGTCATCCTCATCGTACCACAACCCTTCTGTTGAGCCAGCATTGATCGTGGACTATAATCTATCGACGTGGACTCCTTCTGTTCGAGAGGGGCAGTGAAAGAGCCTGGCCAGAAAAGAAGTCATAAATGTCATTGTAGATCTGTCTGGATTTTTTGTTATTTCTGCCTTTATTCCTGTGTTGTTTCCTGGTTGATCTCTCGAACATCAAATCAGAGAACATCATGTCCAGATTCTTTGCCGGAAGCTCTTCGGAGGATGAGAGCGATGTCTCCTCTGGAGATGAGAAGATGAAGGTCCCCTCCAAGTTCGCCAAGGAGAGCGATGACGAAGAAGAAGTGGAAGAGAACGTGGTCAGAGTGGCCAAATCCACTCGTGACCGTCGTTATGAAGAGTTCGATAACATTGTGAACAAGATTAACAGTGCTATGAAATCGAACGATTGGGTCACCACCCTCGACGGTGAGATCACTATCTCGTCCTCTTTACTAATGAAGGTTAGAATATGAGAAGCTCTACAAACAATTAGACAAATCCAAGGCCCTGGTCGCCAAGGAGGGTACTCCCCGTGTGTTCATCAAGGCACTCGTAGTCTTAGAGGACCATGCCGCCTCTACTCTGTCCAGCAAGCCAAAGATGAATGGACCCAACAACAAGAGTTTCAACGCCATGAGACAGAGATTGAAGAAGGGAAACAAGGCTTATGAGACTCAAATCACCAACTACAGAGCCGTGAGTCGATTGAACCCTTCACCCTTCTTTATCTGTGATCATTCCAAATCTCGATTTCAAAATCACATGATCCGATCCATCGTTGAATCATCCTCTTACACCTTTTTAGAACCCAGACGTAGAGAAGAATTCTGATGACGAAGAAGAGGAAGAGCCAGAGGCCTCTGATGACGATGAGGAGCCCATTAAGGTTCCTTCCAAGTTTGCCAAGGTGATCTCTCCCCCATCACCCTCTCTTCTTTTTCTGACTCGGACAGTCCGACTCCGATGACGACGAGGATGATAAGGAGGACGATGACAATGAAGACGATGAAGATGAAGACGATGATGATGATTCCGGAAGTGAAGATGAGTCCGGAGTCAAGAAGAGCGACAAGTGGTTCAGCGCCGGTGGCAAGCAGGTGATCCTCGTTGTAGATCAACTCTTCCTGAGCTTCCCGTGTAGGTTGCCAAGACCCGTTCCAGAAAGGGAGCCGACGACAAGAAGAGAACAAAGAAGAAGGCCGAGACCGCCCAGGCTGCCAAGCCAACCGAGATGACCGAAGAGCAGATCCGCGAGAAATTGAAGGAGATTCTCTCTGGCAGAGGAAGAAAGGGAACCGACTCGACCAAGCAGGACGCCAAGCTGAACGAGCTCTTACCTTACGCAAAGACACCCAACGTCTCCGTAGAGATCCTCATCCAGGTGAAAGAGAGGAACGCGTCCCCTCGCTGAAACCTCGCAGATCGCATCGAACCACTTTGACGCCGCGCGAAATGCAAACACCGCCCTGCCCGTCAACTCGTGGAAGTCAGCTCTGGAGACCATCAAGAAGGTCTTGGAAGTCATCAAGGCCAACCCTCAAGTCATCCTCTCTGAAGACGAAATCGCCCCCGTCGCAGAGAAGAAGGTGAGGTTTCAATACGACCCGTCTCCCACGCACGAGATCATCTACAACGAACCAGACTCATTCGTGCAGGAGGGAGAAGAGAACGACCCCGACGCCGTGACGCACGTCAGCGGTAACCTTGCCGCCTTCGTGGAGAGACTGGACGATGAATACATCAAGAGCCTCCAGAACATCGACCCCCATACCAAGGACTACATCGCCAGACTCCAAGACGAGCAAGGCTTCATGCAGGTGAGACCTCCGCTCCCCCCTCGGCCCCACCCTCTGACGTCGTACAGGTATCCGAATCCATCCAAGAGTACTACGAGAGGCTAAAGAGGATGACGTCCGCTGCACGTGTCGCCGCCAGGAGACTCGAGCACGTTTACTACCGTCTCGGTGCCGCCAAATTGGAGGGCATCTCCATCCCCGACGCACAAGTCGAAGCTCCATCGACTGATGGAGCATCTGCCCTTCCCAAGGAAGCCGTTTCCACCGTCGTCCCGGGCGACACCGACTACAGTGTCGACGTCAGGGACGCTCTCGTCGACAGACTGTCTCACGTCGTCTACCTCCACGGAGACGAGAGGCTGAAGATCCGCACGATGCTGTGCACCATCTACTACAAGGCTCTCCGCGACAAGTTTTACGAGGTAAAGTCCGTCACGAAACCTCGTGAACTGACGCGCCCCGCAGGCGAGGGACATGATGCTCATGTCTCACCTTCAAGACACGATCGGACAGACGGACATTCTGACTCAAATCTTGTTCAACCGAACTATGGTCCAATTGGGTCTCTCTGCCTTCCGCGCCGGCCTCATCAAGCAGACGCACTCTTGTCTATCGGACATCTGTGCGGGAGGCAGGGTGAAGGAGCTGTTGGCGCAGGGAACGAACACTCGCTATCACGACCGCGACCCGAAGAGAGAGAAGGAAGAGAGGAAGAGACAGCTACCCTACCACATGCACATCAACCAAGACCTCTTAGACGCCGTCCACTACGTCTGTGCCATGCTCTTGGAAGTACCCAACATGGCTGCCAACGCCTTCGACATCAAGAGGAAGGTCATCAGCCGACCCTTCAGGAGGCTGCTCGAGAATTACGAGAGGAACATCTTCAACGGTCTGCCCGAGAACACGAGAGAGGTCATCGTGTTGGCCAGCAAGGCGTTGGACAAGGGAGATTGGGAGACGTGCCAGAAGCTCGTCTTCGATCTACCCGTTTGGAACTTGTTCTCGAACGCTGTAGGAGTGAAGGACATGTTGTCCAAGTAAGTCATCTCATCACCTCTCTATCATCACCATCATCTCCTCTATCATCATCGTCCTCCATCTCATCATCATCTCCTCTCTCATCTCTAACCCCTCCACAGGAAGATGAAAGAAGAAGCCCTCCGTACCTTCCTCTTCTCCTTCAACACCCACTACGACTCCATCTCCATCTCCAGCCTCGTGTCCCTCTTCTCCCTAGACGAGTCCACCATCCATTCGGTCGTCTCCAAGATGATGATCTCTGAAGAGCTCCACGGCTCGTGGGACCAACCCACCGGCTGCATCATCATGCAGCAGGTCGAGCCCACGCGCCTGCAGTACCTCGCTCTACAACTGTCCGAGAAGGCGGGTCTTTTGGTCGAGGCCAACGAGAAGCTGTTGGACGGAAGGACTGGCTACGGCTACAAGGAAGGACAGAAGAGAGGAGACAGAGAAGGAGGCAGGGGAAGACCTTACAAGGCGGGAGGAAGGAGAGAAGAAGGAGAGAGGGGCAACCAGGGAGCCGGTAGGGGGGCCAGGACGTCCGGAGCACCCAGAGGAGGAAAGGGAGGGAACAGAAAGAACGAGAAGACGAGGGGAAGACGATAGACGTTGTGTTGTTATAAAGACGATGACGTATCATGATGATGGTGTCGGTGATGTTTTTTTTTATCGTGATGGAGATGGATGCATCGAGGTGGGATGGATTTATGGTGTTCAATTGAGTGTGGCCTTTTGGACGTGGAAGAAGTCTTCCACTTTGTTGATCTTGGGGTTCTGTATGGAGGGTGAGATGGTGTCTGTTGGACATCCACACGATCTACTCACCTTCACCTCCAACATCTTCTGTTTGAATTCCTCGAAATCGGAACCGAGGAGCTCGATGATGTCCGGGCTGACCTCTTCGGCTGGACGCTTTCTGAAACATCATCAGCCGTGATTCCATCGTGTGTTGCATCCTCACTCCATCTCTCCCACGAACCAAGACATACTGAACCACGGAGGGAGTATGCTCTTCAGGTGCTTCTCGATGTGCTGTTCTAAAAGTGACGTCTACGACTGTATGAGCCAGACTCATTCTACTCCATCGTCTCTCACGTATTGGTTGAAAACGGCCGTGTAGCTTAATTTGTTCTCACTGCTCTCTTCAAACTCTTTGCAGTGTTGCGTGAAGAAATCATCGACCACCCGGCTGAACGCATCGCCTTCGTTCTCATTAGATACACGTTCTGTGGAGATCCTAAGACTCACTCAAAATGAGCTCCTCTAATCTGCCTACGACCATGTCGAAGCGTCCATCAGCCTCCACATCTCTGCTCAACACATCAACTCGGCAACGTTTATCGTTGCGTTCACCTCGATTTATCTGAAGCTGTCGAAGGCATAATATCTATATTCTACTTGTCTCTGTCGATGTGAGGCAGCTTTCAGCCGTTTTGGCGGTTGTTTCAGTTTCAGCGAAATAAAACACACACATCAGCCCCACAGATCTCATCCTAGCATGGAGATGACAGATCGGAGCAATGGACAGAGCCAGAGTGGCGCCCCACCACCCGTACCCAATCGAGATGGTAAAGATAATTCATATCAAGTCAAAGGCCTCACATTTCACGGCCAATCCTCTCCCGAAACAGGTCAATCCGGCTGGAGGATCGTTTTAGACAACAAGCGCACGTCTCTGTCTCCCGAATCGTTCAGTAACAAACTCAACATCACCGCATTCCGAAGAGGCGTGATGTTGCCCTCTGACGATAACGACTTGCATGAGACGGCACCCAATCGTGATACTGCCCCCTCTTTACAGACTAATTCAGCTCCTTCATCTCCCGTTCGGCCGAATGGAGTGGCATCACCTCTGACGAGGAGTCATCCTCCATCCCCATCGAGGGCACCCTCTAAAACACTTCCATCTTCTGCCAAGAGTAACATCGAGTCGGAGTACCTCGAACAGTTGTATCAATCAAGGATGGAGGATTACACGAAAGAGAGGTCTTACGGCTTCTTGTACCCCGCAGGTATGTTTTGGTATCATGCCAGTCTATATCCGCACACATAATAGATGAACATCTCATATCAACTTCTCGAAATCACGATCTTAAACCTCTTCAGGAAGAGATACAGCCGGTCGACCCATCGTAGTGGTCGTCGCCGACCGATTTCCAAACGCCAAGAATTTAGACATGGACAGACTCCTCCGTTTTGTCATCTGCACATTAGATGGCATCGTGGACAACGAATATTCCGCCGTATTTGCCGTCACTTCTTCACCCAATGGAAACGGAGGGTGAGAAGACGATCGAACCTACATCACATACTGTCCACCATCACATGCATCTACGTGAACATCAATACCCATGCACTTTAAATGATCCATAGACATTCACTGATCGACATCCAGTCGTCCCTCCTTCTCATGGTTACGTAAAGCTTATCGAATTCTCTCTAGAAAGTGAAGTCCATCTCCACAACCACATCATCACTCACATCATCCAGATACAAGAAGAATCTCAAATCTCTTTACATCATCCACGCTCCCATGTGGATCAAAGGCATCATGAGAATGTTCAAGCCGTTCATCTCCGCCAAGTTCTGGCAAAAGTTAGTCTACGTGGAAGATGTCAATACCATCTACAAGTACATACACAAGGATCAACTCATGCTACCTGACTTTGTCATCCAGTGAGTGAACCGAAGAACATCGAAACCTTTACGCATCATCATCTCATCATCCATCCTTCTTCCTTCGAAAAAGATAAATAAATTATTTTCACATCGATTTTAATTCACTTTTCAGTCATCAGACGGGAGGCAAGAAGGTATCGAAGGTATTTGGAGTCACACTGGGTGAAGTGATGGGTAGGCCCGATCACGACAGCCACAAAATCCCCATCGTAGTGGAGAGATCTGTACAATATCTATACCGTTGCCATGCCAACACCATACAAGGAATTTTTAGGCTGTCAGGTAGCTCGCAGCAGATTCAGGCTTTGAGGAAAAAGTTTGATCTCGGTGAGACTTTGATTTGAATTGAATGATTAAATTTGGGACAGGAGAGGCCAGTTTCGATACGGTGGACGATCCACACGTCGTGGCGGGACTTTTGAAATTATTCGTGAGACATTTATTCTATTTTATTTGTACCTTTTGAGACGCCTCCCTCTGACGTGAATCAGTTGAGAGAAATGGCGGAGCCACTCTTCCCGTTCGATTCTTACCCACGCCTCATCGAAGCGTACAGTGAGTTCCCGCCATTTTTTCCCGCCAAAATTCTCACCCGCCGCAGAAACCAGCGGCCCAGACAGTCTAAACGCCATCACAAACATCGTCGATGACCTCCCTCTCATCAACCGAGCCCTACTCGAAACTCTCTTAGACGTAACCTCTTACGTCGAGAGAAACTCGGCCGTGAATCAGATGACCTCTTCAAACTTGTCTATTGTCTTTGCCCCCAACATTATCCGCCAGACGTCTGAGACGATGCAACAGGTGATGAGAAGTAGAAGGTATGGAGGCTGACACTCTCCAGGCCATCATGGACAGTCCCATCATCAACAGCATCGTGAGGATGTTGATCGAGAATCCAGACAAGGTCTTGAGGAGGGGAGGAAAAGGAGAAGAGGGAAAGAAAGAGGCGACGAGATCACATGTGCCGCCCATCAATTTGATGGACTGAAAAAGTCTCTCTGTATCGTTCCGTCTTTTACAGCGCAATGTTCGACTTTGTTAGATGTGAGGCTCGTGTCATCATGGAAGGAGTTAGACTGCGTGGATGATGCGGAGTGGACGTCTTAAATTGGAACTTTAAAATCGGGTTGTTCGTTTTCTCGTCATCACATCACATCACATCAGAATGACGGAAGAAGAACATTACGATTTATGTTGCCAGATTGACGCAGCTCTCAACTCATGGTACGAGATGATGGAACAATACGAACGATTACACGATGATCTCTGTCGTAATCTGAAAGAGGTGAGGAGGAAGCTGCAATATTCGTTGTTCTCATCCATAGGGGTTCTGGAACATGTCGAGAGCACGGAGGAGTGGTGGATCCCAACTTCAATTAGACTCTTCACAATACAATACACCGACCATTGCCATCAAGAGACTATCCCTCGTCGAGTGAGCCATTTAGGTGTCACCAATTATCCAAGTGTATGACATCATACAGCCAAACGTTTCATGTCGTCACCATCGATCCATCGGCGACACAACCAGCGACAGAAGATGAAACCAAGTCAACTATTCTTGCGAAGGAATGGAATCATTTTGTCCACCAACGCGAAGAAGAAAAGAAATATCAATTGGGATACTATTGGCTACGTGATGATGAGAAGGAGGTACAATGATCGATCGTGTCACACTCTCATCAACTGATCGAAGCAGAAAGGAGAAGAAGAGAAGAAGCCACAAGCAGTCGACAATGCAGAAAAGGCGGAGAAGAGGATCAAGTTGAAGAAACAGCTGAAGACGGATCCAATCTACAAGTTTGGTCTCCTTCCTCCTCCTTCTCTACGGCAGGCCCAAACTAACTTCCTTCACTGTGATGCCAACACAATCATCTCACCGATTAACATCCATCAGCCGTAGACATCATCGCCTCCATCTCCAGCGTACGGCTCCTCATGGAACAGAAGAGGAGAGAGTGGGAGGTCCTATACATGCAAAAGAGAGTGGTTGTGTCCTGACATCACCCGAATAAACGGATCGCGTTAGATTACCGTGGCTGAACACGTCCAACTTCTGTCAAATGCCAACGAGCAAAACTCTTCAAACGATTCCGAGTGCTGAGCGGACTCTCGCTCCATTTTTCAACAGCACATCATGCAGAAGGTACTCTTGATCGCTGCCCTCCTCGGTTTCATCGTCTTGGCTGATGGTGTGTGACGGAACCGTCGGTTGATGTTGATATGATTCAGCTTTCGGCGGACAGGCCACATACTTTACCCCGGGCTTAGGTGCTTGTGGACACCACAACACTGGAAAGGATCTCATCGCTGCTCTCGTGAGTTATCTTCTTCCTCTTCTTTCTTATAGAAACTGATGTATGATTTAGAATGCCCCCCAATGGACCAACGGTGGAAAGTGTGGAAGACGCGCTAAAGTCCAGGGACCCCACGGAACTGTGACAGTTACCATCGTAGACGAGTGCCCCGGCTGCAAGTATGGAGATCTCGATCTCTCCCCCACTGCCTTCTCCAAGATCGCCAAGATCAGCGATGGACGTGTCAAGATCTCTTGGAGCTGGGTTTAAGAGGTGCAACGTTGCATCACGACATAAACCATGTAGTTCTACTATCGACTTGAATGCCTTCTCTCATCATTCTTCTGTGCCGAGTGGTTGGTCACAAATCAACATAATGACACCGGTTACATCACACACCTGCTTCTGACATCATACAGACAGCAACACCATCATCCCACGAGAATATCGATACGTTTCACATATGATCCATTTTATATGTACAAGTTTTTCTTTCGTGTCTTTCAGAAGACCCATCCTCTGAACCACCACTCGGTCAGTCTGGTGTTGAATTTCTTGCGGGCTCTGAATGGTTGAGGTAATAGTCTCCTCCTCTCTTGCTTACTCGTCCATTCCAAGTCGATGCTGACGCGATCCATCTCGGGTATCATGATGATGTAGACTCTCAAGTGTCTCTTGGCTCTGTCGCCTGTTGCTCTCACGGGAAGGTGAGTGCTGAATAATGATCAGACGACCACTCTTTCGTCGTCTGAAGAGCCGACAGTTCTTAACAACATTTCCAGCTCAGACCCTCTTTCCTCGCTTGACGCAGTCCATGTCTCAAGAAATCGCTTTTGGCTCAGAATTATGTTCACGTCAATTACCGTCATTCATCCCGCTAAGGATTGAAAGGCGGCGACCAGGCGAAATTCTCAGAAGAGACAGAGGACTTGGACTGTTCTGGACTCATTCCAACTCGGACTGTTCCTAGCCGAGAACACGGAAGGGAAGATAAACCCTAAAACCAGATCTCCGATCTCATTTTCCGCTGCTGTACGGCGGAAGGCTCGGAAAATTCCCTCCGCGAAATCGGAATTTTCGGAGATTATTTACCACCACAAAAGAAACGCGAAAGTCCGGAGTATTTACCCGGCACCAACGATGAGACCTCTCATCATCACAACCTCCACTTCTGCGTCCGATCTCATCATACCCCGTCGTCTCCGCTCTATCTACCCCTTATGCTCCTCTTCACTTCTTGTTGTCGCCCCTCTTTTCGGCAACATTCTGCCGTCATTCATCCTTCACTTTTCTGACATCGGACGACCCACCAGAAGTGGCTGACGCTCTCTCGTCCGCTATCCTCTCAATCCTTTTTTCCGTACGCCACAGTCCTGAGAAAAGCGGCAATCGAGAGGATCTTCACCTCCTCCTACCTCCGAGAACCCAACTCGAACGCGAAACTTCCCTGAGTCTTCCGTTCCACATTGAATTCTACCCCGAGGCCACCTTCTACAGACTAGCTACACTTTACAGATACGAACAAACGATACAATGGTCAAGCATCCTTCACCTACCCCCACCGAAGCTCAGGAGAGCGAGGCGCAAGATAAGCAGTACAACATGAGAGTGGTCATCCCTCTCATCTTTGTATCCATGGCTGGATGGATGTTCGGCGCAGACACAGGAACGATCGGTGGTTTACTCAATATGGAAGATTACGCGAGGAGATTTGGGTGACCTTCATGATGGAGTTCAACATCGGAATGACACCATCATCAGGGTCGAGAGAGAAGATGGAACGTATCACTTTACGGCAGAGAGACAAGGACTTGTCGTGGGTATGGTCAACATCGGCACCCTCTTTGGATGCCTTCTGTCTGCATACCCGGCAGAGCGCTTCGGTAGAAGAAAGAGCATCATGGGCTGGTGCTTAGTCTACTTCATCGGCTTGGCCCTTCAACTGTCTGCAGTGGACTCGTGGGTCCACGTGATGATCGCTCGAATTGTCACCGGTGAGCTCAGACGTCCAAACAACGCGCCACATCTTGTCTCATACAACATCAGGTCTGTCCATCGGAGCTCTCAGCGTCATCGCACCTTCTTATCAATCCGAGTTGGCTCCCAAGTCTATCCGTGGAACCATCGTCACGACATTTCAACTCTTTGTCACTCTCGGTGAGACGAAGGGAATTTGAATGAGCTGACAGAGTGGTTCAGGTATATTAGTTGGTTATCTCATCAACTATGGGACTCAAAAGTGGCACAATGAAGCCTCATGGCGCGTCCCAATCGCCATCAACTTCTCATACGGCATCCTCTTAGCATGTGGAATGATCTTCCTTCCTGAGTCACCCTCTCGATTATACAAGTTGAAAGACGAAGAGGGCTGCAAGAAGGTGATTCACATTCTCCACGAGCACCATCTGATCTCGTCATCAGGTCTTAGCCAAGGTCAGAGGCGTCACCCCTGACGATCGGTTTGTCTTGAGAGACTTTGAGGAGATCAAAGAGGCCGTTGCAAAGGAAGTAGAAGGTAAAGAAGAGACATCTCCTCTTCTGCTCTCTCTAACTCACATCAGGTGGTCCATCTGCATGGGGTGATATCTTCAAGAAGGACGTGAGATACAGAACCTTCCTCGGCATCGCAGTCATGTCCTTCCAACAACTAGCCGGCGCCAATTTCTTCTTCTGTAAGCGATGACCTCCACCTCCATCACCTCCATCTTCCATCGTCCTGCAACATCAACTCACCCTCTACAGACTTTGGAACCAACATCTTCACCGAAGTCAACATCGCAGAGAACTTTGTAGCACAGATCATCCTCGGTGCAGTCAACTTTGGCACGACTTTCGGTGGTCTATACATCTTGGAACGATTCGGTAGAAGATGGCCTCTCATCTTGGGCTCTCTCTGGATGTTTGGATGCTTCATGGTCTTTGCCTCCGTCGGTCATTTCAAAGTTGCCGCGTCACCAGATCCCTCTTCTGAGAGAACATCAGGTATCCATCAGCTCCGTCGTCATCTTCCATCACACGATCTGATTTGTCTTTCACACACGATGTGATGACTCATCGTCCACCAGGTCTCATCCTCATCGTCTTCGCCTGCCTCTACATCGCCGGTTTCGCCACCACATGGGCTCCTGCCGCCTACGTCATCGTCGGAGAATCCTTCCCCCTTCGAGTTCGAGCCAAGTGTGCCGCCATAGCCACAGCAGCTAATTACTTTTGGAACTTCCTCATTTCCTTCTTCACAGGATACATCACGGATGCCATCGATTACAAGGTGCATCATCTCTTCTCGTCTGTATCTCACATCACCGACACATCTTCAACATCGTGACTGACTCGGACATAGTATGGTTATGTCTTTGCCGCCTGTTGCCTCTGCGGAGGTCTTCTCATCTTCTTCTTTGCCATGGAGACGAAGGGTCTGTCATTGGAAGAGATCAATGAGATGTATCACAGTGGTGTCAAGCCTTGGAAGTCTGGTAACTGGAAAGAGAAGAGGGCGTCCAAAGAGAAGGGAGCTCTCCACGAGTTGGTCACACACAGAGATGTATAAAAAGAGAATCGAGTTCGTGTCCTCTAATATGTCCGCCATCAGTGCATCGTGTCACGACTTTATAGTGATAGAGAGCGAGAGACGTTGCTGCTGAGCGACGAATCAAATGGTTGATAGAAGTGGATTGATTTGTTCTCGTTATCTCCCACTCTTCCTCCACACAAAGGAGCGAGCCTCTATCGACACACGCACACGAGTCGTCATCTAAAGACCCCAACAGACAAACAGAGCCTGAGGCTGAGAGCGAATCACAGGTGCGGCAGCTTTGCTTGGTCTTTTCCTCGGAAGTATCACACCCTACAGCCAGAAAAGTGGATTACATAATGGACACTGAAAAACTGAGTGAAAACACAGCTTTAGAAATCTGAAGGAGAACACGTGACCGCTCTAGGACCAACATCACTTTTCTCCTCCGTTCATCACACGGCCAACCTACGATAAGAATCACCACTCACGTATCATAGACAGACATCAGATGTCGAAGGCACAACGTCTGATTAATCACGAGACATTGGAACAGACCGAGGCTCGTCTGTTGCAGACTCCAGGTCAAGAAGCATGGAAGAAGATCGGAGTGAAGCACCATTACGGTGTCTGCGTTCCCCTCTTCGGACTCAAGTCCAACAAGAGCAGTGGTGTCGGTGAATACCTCGACCTCTTACCCTTAGGTGAGACGAACACTGCGAAATGATGGAGTGGTCGCTGATCTCCATTGCAGTGGACTTTTGCAACTCGATCGGCTTCGACGTCATCCAACTGTTACCCCTCAACGACACGAACATGGATAACTCCCCATTCTCTCCCATGTCCGCCTTCACCCTCCACCCCTGTTACATCTCCCTCACTTCTCTGCCCCATTACAGCGAATCAACCCCCGAGATGAAGGGACTCATCGCCGATCTCCAAGAGATGAACGGAAACGAACGTGTGGACTGGAAGAAAGGTGACCCCCACCCTCCATTTCAATCCATCTCCATCATCGACTCACACTCTCGCAGTGAGAGAACTCAAGATCCAATGGCTCAAACTTTACTTCGCCCTTCCTCACACCCTGGACCTCCTCCAGAGCGCCGACTTCAAATCTTTCATCGGTAACAACTCATACTGGATCGAAGGTCACGCCCTCTTTTCCCACTTCAAGGGAATGAACCAATACAAGCACTGGGAAGACTGGCCAGAGACTGCCCTCCTAGACAAGGAGAGAGACGAAGGCAAACTCAAGTCCATCTCCGAGACACCCACATACAAGAAGTTCCTCGAGCAGTACAAGCAGGAGATTCTCTTCTTCCAGCTCAACCAGTTCTTCTGCTTCCAGCAGTTGTCCAAAGTGAAGGAGTACGCTCTCAGCAAGGGAGTTTATCTGAAGGGAGACATTCCCTTCCTCTGCAGCAAGGACTCTGCCGACGTGTGGTTCCACAGAAACCTCTTCCAGACGTCCGCCTCGGCCGGAGCTCCCCCTGATCTCATGAGCAAGGACGGTCAAGACTGGGGTCTGCCCCTCTACAACTGGCCCGAGATGGAGAAGGAGAACTACAAGTGGTGGAGGGTGAGTTCTCATCATCATCATCCCATCACGACGCATCACATCATGATCCACTCTCCTCCATCTTCTCACCTCCTCAGGAACGTTGCCGAACTGCCAGCAACTTTTTCAGCCTCTACCGCGTCGACCACATCGTCGGCTTCTTCCGTGTGTGGGGAGTCCCCAAGGGAAAGAAGCCCTCCGAGGGAGGCTACCAGCCGTCCGACAAGACTCAGTGGATTCCCCAGGGAGAGAAGGTCCTCCGCATATTGCTCGAGTCCACCGACATGCTGCCCATTGGAGAAGATTTGGGAACCGTTCCCACGGACGTCCGCCTCTGTCTACAACGCCTCGGTATCTGCGGAACGAAAGTCATGAGATGGGAGAGAGCGTGGGAGAGAAAGGAAGAGGGACAGCCGTTCATCAACATCAAGAACTACAACGCCGATTCGATGACGACCGTCTCGACTCACGACTGTGAGACTCTGCCCCTGTGGTGGATTCAGAGAGTCGACGAAGCCAAGGCCTTCTGCCGCTACAAGCACTGGTCGTACAAGGTCGAGGAGAACAAGCCTCCCTTCACGGTCGACCCCAAGACCCCCAACGCCAAGCTCATCGGAAAATCCATCCCTCCCTCCGCCCTAGAAGACATTCTCAGAGACGCACACAACAGCGCCTCTCTCTTCCACATCAACTTGCTCAGCGAGTATCTCGCCCTCTTCCCTCCCACCACCGAGAACCCCAAGGGTCTCGTCTACTGGAATCCTCTCTTGGAGAGAATCAACATGCCCGGCACTGTCGCCGACACCAACTGGAGCTACCGCATGCTGCCCACCTTGGAAGAAGTCAACGAACACCCCGACCTGAAGGCTGCCATCGCCAGAACCCGCACGGAGGCTACCGCCGTCGTCTCTCAACGACAAGAGAAGAACGTCAGACAGTACGTGAGAGAGCCACGCAGACTGCCGGACAAGCTGAGAGTCTTCCCCGGTCGCCCTTACCCACTCGGAGCCTCTTGGGACGGAGCCGGAGTCAACTTTGCTGTTTTCTCCGAGCACGGTACTCACGCCACACTGTGTCTGTTTGACTCCACGACGGCGACAAAGGAGACACATCAGATCGAGATGCCAGAGTACGACGACTTTGTCTTCCACTGTTACCTTCCCGATCTCCGCCCCGGACAATTGTACGGCTTCCGTATGGATGGTCCTTGGGAACCCTTCAACGGTCACCGTTTCAATCCTCACAAGGTGACATTTTTTCCCCCCTCCCCCCTCATTCTCTCTAGGTACTCCTCGACCCTTACGCCAAGGCCATCGGCAGAGACGTGACCTGGGACGACTCCATGTTCCCCTATTCCATCGAGAACGAAGGCTACGACAAGGATCTCGTTCGTAACGAAGACGACAACGCCGCCTTCTGCCCCCTCGGTGCCGTCATCGATTCCGCTTTCACGTGGGGCAACGATCACCCTCCCAACATCCCCTGGCATCAGACTGTCATCTATGAGGCTCACGTCCGCGCCCTGACCAATCAGATGCCGGACATTCCTGAGCACGTCCGCGGCACGTACTCTGCCCTGTGCTTCGAGCCAGTCATTCGACACTTGAAGAAAATGGGCGTCACTGCCATCGAGCTCCTGCCCATCCACCACCACGTCGATGAGAAGTTTCTATTGGACAAGGGTCTGAAGAACTACTGGGGCTACAACACCCTCGCCTTCTTTGCCCCGGACATCCGTTACACTTCGTCCAGCGACGTTCTCGGTGCAGTGAACGAGTTCAAGACGATGGTGAGAGTGCTGCACAGCCACGGCATCGAAGTCATATTGGACGTCGTCTACAACCACACGGCCGAGGGTAACCACTACGGTCCCGTGTTCAACTTCAAGGGTTTTGACAACACGGCCTATTACAAGACGGTGGAGGGAGACGAGAGGTTCTATTTCGACTACACTGGATGTGGAAACTCTCTCAACGTGAGACATCCCAGAGTCCTGCAGTTGATTATGGACTCTCTGAGATATTGGATACAAGAGATGCACGTTGACGGTTTCCGTTTCGATCTCGCATCGACTCTCGCCCGTACCTTCTACGAGGTGAATCATTTTATTTCATTTTATTTCTCCATCTACAACCGCACCATCTTTTTATTCTCGTTCATCCATCTACAATCACACACGTACTCAACCTCCGTGCAGGTGGACAAGCTCGGAGCCTTCTTCGATATCATTCACCAAGACCCCGTCATTTCCAAAGTCAAGCTCATTGCCGAACCGTGGGATCTCGGTGACGGTGGCTACCAAGTCGGAAACTTCCCCGTCCTGTGGACCGAATGGAACGGAAGGTTCAGAGATGACGTCAGAGGCTTCTGGAACGGAAAGGGTACCTCTTTGGCCGAGCTCGCCACACGTATCACCGGTAGCTCTGATCTCTACTCCATCGACTCGGGTCGATCCGCCGTAGCTTCCATCAATTTCGTCACCTGCCACGACGGTTTCAACCTCCGGTACGTTTTATTTGGTTTTATTGTTCGTCTACAACGAGACTCATTTGGAACTAGTGATCTCGTGACGTACAACGAGAAGCACAACGAAGCCAACGGAGAGAACAACTGTGACGGTAACAATGAGAACGCCTCGTGGAACCACGGAGTAGAAGGAGAGACCGATGATGAAGGCATCAAAGAGTTCAGATGGAGACAGAGAGCCAACATGATGGCCACCCTCTTCCTCTCTCTAGGTGTTCCCATGCTGTTGGGAGGAGACGAATTGTCCATGACTCAGGTGAGAAAAAGGAAATATTTTCTTTCTATTTTCTTTCACACGGAAATATTTTCTCTCGGAGGAAAAAATTCTGACGGAGAGGACAGGGTGGTAACAACAACACCTACTGTCAAGATAACGAGTTGACGCACTACAACTGGGAGACAGTTCACAAGGACAGTGACAATACGGACTTCATGGACTTTGTAGAGAAGATGATCAACATCCGTCACAGCCAGAACGTCTTGCAGAGAAGAAGACACTTTCAGGTGATGACCTCTACTCATCCTCATGATCATCTTCATGATCATCTTCATGATCATCTACATGAAGTGTCTCATCACTGTCATGAGAGAGACTGAAGGAGAATAGGGAAGGAGCAGGAAGGGAGCGAGGGATATCACATGGTACCTACCAGATGGAAGAGAGCCCCACGCTGATGACTGGCACAACCCCGGTCAACAGTGTCTCGGTTACATCATGGACGGTCAGGCCATCAACGAGGTGAAATTTTATTCTTTTTCTTTTCTTCTTTTTCTTCTCTTTTTTCTCTGAAAGATATTCTTCACCATCGAAATTTCTCTTCCGATTCTCTTCCGAAAACAATAAAATGATCGACGTTCGATTTTAATCTTTCTTTTAGGTTTCCGAGAGAGGAACTCGCATCATCGGAGACACGCTGCTCATCCTCATCAACGGCAGCTTCAACGACGTCGACTTTAAGGTCCCCTCCCACTCGAGCCGCATGCCATGGTCTCTCATCTTGTCCACCGATCGCTCATTGTCTAAAGACAACAAGATGGGTCACCTGTGGCAGAGTGGAGATCTCTTCCACATGAAGGACCACTCGGTATCCATCCTCCAGTTGTATAACCCCAGGTCCAGAATTGCAAAGGCGAACCCTCAGAGATAAACACTTTAGTTCGATTCCGTCTTCTCATCTTTGATCGTCTTCTCATCTTTGATCGTCTTCTCATCTTTGATCGTCTTTTGAATGGACATGACGTGTTGTCTCGTCAGAGATGTGATGGTCCTGTCCATCATGTGTGCACCTTTTCGTGTCAGCCCTCGTGATCACGTGGAAGTCTTTCTCGCGACTCTTCATCTTCTCTGAGATGGCAGACGGATCACGGTGTTGTTCTTCTCATACCAGACACGATATGTTTCTGGTTCTATAGCCCTGCTTGCATGTCCACCGTCGTGTGTCTATGGAGATATCATCTTTCGGATATTTATGAACGACACGGCAAGTTAACTTGGAGATTTGCGGTACGGTAACGCGACGTCCGTATTAAGGTTGCAACCTCAATCTCACACCCGCATTTTCTAGAGCCGACACAGGGACAACCACGATGGTGAACTTCTCGATCAAGAGTGAGTCGATCGCAACACCTAAACCCATCGTGACGAGAGGTATCAGTTCACGAAGCCATGGGACTCAAAGCGGCCGATCTCCACACCGGAAAGAGCGATCCATTTGTAGAGGTCCGAATGAAAGACTCATCGACTTTCCATCGTACTCGGGTTATAGACGTGAGAGATCATTTTGTCGAGATCGATCCGATCCGATGAAAAACCACACCGTGGAAGGTCGGCGACTCATCCTCTATAGGCGTGTCTCAATCCTGTTTGGAACGAGACCTTCACTTTGTGAGTGTCGAGAAGACATATCATTGGATCTCATTCTGTGCAGGAAGTCGGATCACCCAAACAAAGACATCCTCACCTTCAAGGTGTACGATCACAACAATGTCGCCTCAAATGAACTCCTGGCACAAGTACATTTCCCCGTGTCTTCCATCCTCAATCAGCCATTTGATGTGAGATCAACAGCTTCTCATCCTCTTCTGAATCGTATCAACAGGGATGGACGAAGATGGTGAAGAAGAGTGGTAAGACAGCAAAGGGAGAATTGAAACTCACCATCACAAACACAGACACAAGTGGGTCTCCTAACATCATCAACATCATCATCGTCTCATCCCAATCCTGATGATCTGCACAGTCATCGCCACGACAACTACCGCACCAGCCGTAGGTCACGTGACTGGAACTTACTCTCCCCCGGCTCACACTTCACCTCCCCAGGGATATCCTTCCCAACCTTATCCTCCCCCACCGCAAGGATATCCCTCCCAAGCTTATCCCTCGGCACCACAAGATTACTTCTCTCAGCGTTCCGTACCGCAAGGATATCCATCTCAGCCTCCCACTTCGCAAGGATATCCACCTCATGCCTCTGGACCACCTCAAGCCTATCCGTCCGAAGCTTATCCTCAATCGCAAGGATATCCCCCCGCACAGTACCATTACCCTCCCCAGGGCCAACCTTATCCTCCACAAGGTTACGCGGCTCCACCAATTTACCCCCCTGCGCCGCAGCAAGGTTACGCACCACCACCACAAGCCTATCCTTCTTATGACTCACACGACACGAAGAAAGAGGTAAGTCATCACACGATGATGATGATGGCGATGATAGAATGTCGGAGATGTTGACGATCATCACAGCACAAGGATAAGAAAGAGAAGAAGGCAAAGAAGGAGAAGTCTGGAGGCGGCTGGAAGATCGCTGGAAAGATAGCCGGAGGTATCGTCAGTGGACTATTGGAATGAACTCGTGGGAAATAAAGAAGAGGTTGCAGCTGTCCTATCGCCGGTGTGAGAGGCACGACCGGCTCGTTTGATCTTCAGGAATGAAAGCGGAAGGGTGATAGACCATCGTGTGCAAGAAGGTATGATGCATGATGTAGCTATTATTGTGACGCTGATGTGGTTGTCTTCGCCATCAATTGTATCCTAAGATTGTTCAAAGGGGTATACACTCCTTCCCGCACACCGCACTCTCTGTTCTGTAGAGCACAATCGACATCCTTCTCATGAGCTGAGATTGGTGCGATTGACGCAGAATCGTATAAGTGAAGGGGACCTGTGCATCGGCGGTCGTATGCTAAGACAGAAGAGGCTGAACCAGTGGAACATCAGCGATCGCTGACACGCTCGCCTCTCGAAAGTAATCCAGTACATCCAAAATCTTTACGTATAGAAAGTCAACGGTCACGCTCTCTTCGAATATAGAACGTGTCTCACATAATGCCAGAGGAATTATGCCAGAGGCTCAAGATTTTGTCATTTCTCTGATCAGACCAATAAGCCCAAAGATAGAAGGCACAATCTCACTTCTAATCGTCATACGAAGGCAACAGTGAGTGATGCTCTGTCTGTGTGCTACCACGGTCATCACCGGAGCAACGGAACTTCTCATAGCAGCGTCGTTAGGAGAGTCTGGCGGGTCGCTGGCAGGTCCATCGGTCAAAAATGGAATTGTCCTATTAATCGGCAGCATCTCTCGGCAACGCTGACCCCAGAATTCCGTTTCGGCAGCGACAAGAGAGGAAATAGATATCGGCTGTGGAGGTGTGACACACGCACAGAGGCTATTAAAACTCTGCAACCTGCCATTCTTCAGCGAGCAAAGAGAGAGCGAGATAACATGGAGTGGACGACAGAGTTGCAGATCACGACCAACTTTACAAAGGATGGAAAGGAAGGCATGCTGCTGCCGGATCTGTATCAGCGCTTCAGAGATGCGAAATCGGCGGGAAACATTGGAGTGGTGCACGAGATGCTGAGACACACCGAATGGCTGGAGGATTCACAGATCGAGACACTGTACTACCTCTCAATGGATGAAGAGGATGCGATGTCACTGACGATCATGGACGCAATTTTGAACGACGAGCGACTGAAGAAGGACGACTTCTTCACACAACACAGATTTTGAGTTTTTTGTATATAAAGAGGATGAGAGTACGATGTATTTTTCAACTTGCATCAACGACTGATGAGACTCACTACGATTAATGCTGACAGTTACCGTCTTCTATTGGGCAGCATCCGGCCTCGATGTGACCGTGATCTGTTGGGAGAACTTTCTCAGATTTGTGTGTGCTTTGTAAAACGAATTTCACCCAGGGCTCCATCCTCATTCTCAACTTTTGCACATTGGGCAGTAGCGACTCTCCCTCTCTCGACGCAGACTTTAGACATTCGTTCTCAGGTATCCTAATTCCTTGTTCGTGTGACCCAACATGCAGTGCTAAATCAATCCAGAACACCTCACGGGTTGAAACTGGCATCACTCTTTTCAGCATCTAGTCAGCCTTCTTTTTATCGGCTACCACAACTACTACTAAATGAATTCGACTACGAAAGTAATCATCATTGGAGCGGGTACATCAGGCCTCTCCGCAGCCACAACCCTCGCTGAAGGAGGTGTGAAGGACTTTATCATCTTAGAGGGAAGAGATCGAGTGGGAGGTAGAATCCAACAGGACCTTCGATTCGGATGTGGAATCGACTTGGGTGCATCTTGGATACACGGAGTGGAGGGTGAGACTGTCTATGACATCCGACGCCGACATTCGGTAGGTAATCCAGTTTTGGCCGTCGCGGAGAGGCTGGGTCTGAGACTAGACATCACTCACAATGCAAACTTGACCGGCAGTGATGCCTTCAAAATCTACGGACCAGACGGACACAAACTGGAACCTAACATGGAGGCATCCGCCCGAGCCAAATTCGACGAGATGAATACCCTGGCCAGACAACTGCTTGATTCCATGACTAACGAGAAGGATGTGTCCGTCGCACAACTCTTTCAACTCGCAACTGAGAAGATGAAGCCAAAGTACACTGAAGATGAGAAGGACTTTGTTAATTGGCTCAAATCGGGTATCGAGGTGAAGAGAGACACCGTGATGTGTCATCTTCTAATCGCAACAGGGATGGGAGAACAGCAACTTGGATCAGATCTCCGCGAGAGATCACATCGATGAAGAAGATGGCACGGCTTATGGAGGCGGTGATGCCTTCGTCATCGACGGCTACCATCACATCATCAACCACTTGGCATCTAAAATCGAGGGACACATCCAAACCGGTGAGACATCTCCATCTCCCATCATCTCACCCCCGACAGACACAGAGGCACTCTCCATCGTCTATAACGATAACGGAGTGACCGTCACCACAAATCGCGGAGACTTCCACGCTGATTACTGCATCATCACCGTCCCTCTCGGTGTCTTAAAGGCGAATGCCATCCAATTCGTTCCTCCCCTCCCGAAAGAGAAACAGAGAGCCATCGAGAACATCGGCTTCGGCCTCATGAACAAGATCGTCCTCCAATTCGACGAAGTCTTCTGGGAGGCCCCCGCTGAAGGATTCGGCTATGTCTCGAACATCCACGGAGAGTTCTCCTTCTTCTTAAACTTGTGTCCTCTGTTGAACAAACCCATTCTCATGTGCTTCATTGCAGCCGATTTCGCTCACGAGGTGAGATTTTATTTATTTTATTCATCAGTTCATCATTTATTCTGTTTTGTTTTTTCGTGGGGTCTCAACGTAACAGGTTGAGAATTGGAGGGATGAGGCAGTCATCGAGCGCATCATGGTCGTTCTACGAAGCATCTTTGGAAGGGAAAAGGAGATTCCTCTACCCACCGTCTATCGCATCACCCGCTGGAAGGCAGATCGTTTCTCTCGTGGCTCGTATTCCTTCATCAAGGTTCGAAATTCGAATTTCCCGCCCAAACTGACTCTATGAAGGCGGGTTGTACCACTAAGGACGTGAGGAGTCTGGGTAAACCGGTCGGAAGACTTCACTTCTCTGGAGAGGCCACCTTTAAGAGGGTGGGCTACGTGCATGGCGCTTACATCACTGGGCAGAGAGAGGCACAGAAGATCATGGCGGACATGGGTAGTGATGACCTCACGAATGTTAGAGCTCGTCACTGATATCGTGAAGATATTGTGAATAATAGATACTATGTCACAGAATGGAATACATTCATCACCATTACAAATCGTCACGAGGTAATGATGTGATGCACATTCGTAAAAGTTGACGTTTTGTCTCAACTTTTGTCTCTGTGATGCTTTGGGTATAGAACTGCGCCAGCTGCAGCGAGGTAGTGCCTGGTATTACTGATATCAGGCGAGAAAATAGACAGTAAGACATGAAAGCGACATTCGTCACTGTCAGTCGAACTTTTGCGGGAGCAAAAGCATTTTTCAATCGGACGACACAGAGCAGCAGCATCATGTTCCGCGCCCTCTTTTTCCTGGCCATCCTCTTCTTCTCTGCCGTCTTTGCTGGTGAGGCCCCCAAGGCTGCCGTCGTCAATGAAGTCACTCCTCTTCCCATTCGCCCCGAATTCGGTGGACACGGCTCATGCTTCAATCCCCTTTGCCCCGTGACTCCTCAATGCACTTGCAATGGATCACCTGGTCGCTGCTCCAGCATTCCATTCCGATGCAATCTGATGGCATAATGGTCTCTGTGACGAGATTATCAATACATCGACGAAAATTTCTATCTTTATGATGTTTAAATGTGAATCAGAATGATGATTCGAAAATGAATAATGGGACAACAGGTACTCTTTATGAGCGACGAACTCGTCTCAATATTTCATTACTGGTTGGCTTGTTCAGTTGATAGTCGTTGAATTCCGCTCGTGAGTGGCGCTTGACTCCGATCTTCAACGACACAGCCAATGTTCCGTCGTGCATTCTACGACGCCGATGCAATCCTCCTATTCGGCCCTCCCAGAAGACAGCTCTATATCTTCACCGCGGCACGAAGCCGTTTGTCGTCTGTGCGATGTTCCCCGCGTGGTGTATTGCTCAACAACCGACACCATGAAGCAAAGAACTCGTTCGTTTTTCATCACGTGACGCCAGCCTATTGGTCGATTCAGCTAAGGAAACCACTTATAACTGAAAATATGGACAGAAGCTCAATAAATGAGCGTGCCTATGACCGTGTGGTAAGACACATTTCAGGCAAGTCAAGAAGTGAAAGGAGGAGATGAAATGGAGTGCCTTAAAGACATGAGCTTCGTTTGCTATCGGTGGGCCTCGCATCATGCGAGCGGTGGTCGTTCATAAAGAATCAGCCAGAGGAAGATGCCATTCGGTCCGTCTCGATTCACAAGAAGGTGTTCGGGTCTCGTCCGCCGTTATACCTCGGCACATTTCATTAAATCCTCACAGGTGTATCCCCCTGTCCCATCCTATCACACAGATGCTGAACACTGCACCCAGTATCTACAGCTGATTCGTAGCTTACCGTGACGCCTCACGGACGAGTGGGGAGCCATTTGCATCTGCAGACACAGAATGGAAAGAGTAACCCGTCGTAACATCCAATAGAAATGTGACGTTCACTGTTTCAGGCTAAAATCACATCATCCCGACGTCACGCGCGAGTCTCTCAGGCCCAGTAGTCCTGTTAAAAGTAGCTTCATACAGATCGCCTGTGAGATTTCGTTGGGGTTTCTGGAACTTACGTCCTTATTTGAAGTTCTTATGAGGTTCCCGGAAAGAGTGTGAGAAATGAAGCCCCTGAGTATCACCAGGTGGATCGCTATTTCCATACACT
Source organism: Planoprotostelium fungivorum (assembly GCA_003024175.1). NCBI lineage: Eukaryota > Evosea > Variosea > Cavosteliida > Cavosteliaceae > Planoprotostelium > Planoprotostelium fungivorum. The sequence goes on along the minus strand of MDYQ01000047.1, from coordinate 93,492 downwards.
GCCTACTCCGCAACAACACGAGCCATGGACGTTAAGAGTTTGATCCACGAAGACACTGCATCGACTTCCGACCGTCTCCTCCTTCGAGATAACGTCTTCTTCTTCACGAAGAGTTTGCCGTACCACAGAGGTGGGACCATGGTGCACGTACCGATCGAGTATAATGAGAGGACAGGAAAGCTGTTCTCGAAAGAACAGACGGGGAGGCTCATAAGACAATTCGAATGCAATCCTTTCCCCGATCAGCAACGCAGGAGAGAGTTAGCCGAGGAAATGAGTACACAGACACAGCCGATCGGCATGAGAAGCATTCAAATATGGTTCCAGAACAAGAGACAGAGAAAATGTAAATATAGGAGCTGCAGACGACGTCACCTCTGAGCCAGAGATTTCTCTTTGTGTCAGTCTCTTGATGAGTCAGCCTCTTCTCATTACGCCAACCGACATCACATGGTTTCGTTCGTGTGTACATCAAGAGACCAGATGGGTTTCTTCTTCGCTATAGAGGGGTGCGTAACGCATCATCCGCACCATCGTCCTCTATACCTGCGCTGTTATCACACCGTGCCCCTCTACACAAGACAGCGGGGAGGTCACATCCATCGCGAATAGAACCGAACGAGAACATTTGTCTCCCGTGACGTTGTCCACCATCGCCGCGTTATTCGTAAACTGGAGAAATCAAAGTCTGTGTTCACCCGTTGACTTGGCAACGATAGAGATGTGCCTGAGAAGTCTGCCCAATCTATCATGTTCTGAGGAAGAGTGTGGAGATTGGAGGGGGACACCCCTCTCCGTGTGAACTTAAATTTTTCAGACGCTTCCAGTATTACGTGAGTCGTCATGGACGTTAAGAGGTTGATTCACGAGGGTTCTCCACGCATGAAGAAGTCTAATGGAGGCATGATCTTCTCGGATCACGTCTTCTTCTTCACGACGAGCTCGGCGCATAGAGGTGAGAGCGTTTTACATCCTCTGATAAGAAAAGCAGGAAGAGTCTTCTCAGAAGAGCAGAGGGAGAAGCTTCTGCGACAGTTTGAGTCTGATCCGTACCCCGATCAGCAGCGTAGGAGGGAGTTGGCCGAAGAACTGAGCACGAATGCACGTCCGATCGGCATGAGAAGCATACAGATATGGTTTCAGAACAAAAGACAGAGGGAATGTAAATAAAGATGGGAGGAGGATCATCATGCAGCCTGACGATTTTTGTCGTCTCACATCTCTTCGCACCATCATCTCAACCTCTTCTCGTATTCGATGAAACATCATGAAATCATCACAGCCGAACACATTCACATCTCATCCATCACACATCAACGACAGCCATGCGTCTCCGTTTTATTGTCTTTACAATTTCGCAGGAGCCTCTCTCCACTGGATGACGCTCTTTCCTACGACGCTCCTGTTGGCCAGAGCAGCGAACGCCTCTCTGTATTCTCCCCTCTGGTACACCTTCTCCAAAAAGGGTCTCAGGTGGCCTTTAGACGTGAAGCCGTTGAGAGCTTGAAACATCTCCTGGTGATTTTGAGCATCTACAACTGTGTAGATGGATCTCACCATGGCGTATTCTGGATGTCTTCTCATGGATTCTCCCGCCCTGACTCCTACTACGGAGAAACCCTTTACGAGGGGAAGGTTGGCGGGAACGGCAGGGATGCGACCCGATGCGAAGCCGATGACTAAGAGTCTACCCTCATCGCCCATGATGCGCACGCACTGGTGATCGTCAGACGGATGATCGATGGTGGATGATGGAACGATCGTGCTGATGACATGTGATGGTGGAGAAACGATCACGATGGATCGTGATCATCAGATGGGAGATGGTGCGTGAAGAACGACGATCGCATGGAAGATGATGACGACATCTCACCTGATCGAACAGATCGCCTCCCACGACATCGTAAACGACATCGACTCCCTTGTTCTTTGTGATCTTGTTCACTTGGTCTCTGAGTACATTCGATGACTTGAGATCCTTCTGCGGTACCAAGATCGTGTGATCTGCTCCGACCTGCGCGGAATCGGTCGGCGGGAGATTCGAATTTCAAATTCACCTTCTTGGCGGCGGCCAACTTGTCTTCGCCACTGGCCACGGCGATGACAGTAGCACCGAGGGCTTTTCCCAGTTGGACAGCTGCCATGCCCATGCCACCTCCGGCACCTGTGACTAACAGAGTCTCTCCCTCTCTCAATTTACCTCTCTGGACGAGACTGTTCGATGATTAACTCTCCACAGACATCTTGTGATGGATGATATCAAACGACATTACCCGTTGTAAGCGGTAGAGTAACCGACGAAGAGACCTGCAGCTTCTACGTGAGAGAACTCTTTCGGCTTGGGGATGCAGTTGAGAGCGGGTGTGATCATCTCGTCTCCCATCGCTCCGGTGGACATACCGATCATGACATCGACACCCGGCTGTATCCATCACTGATGTGACGAGAGAAGGTGGTGATGTGACGTACCTTTAGATAAGATGGGACTCCTGGACCGACCTCTATGACGGTACCGGATGCTTCAGTTCCCTGTGATGGGAATGAGACGAAGTATGTCGAAAGTCGTTAAGACTTACAGCGGTGAATGGAAGGGCAGGTTTGTGTTGATACTGTCCGCACAACATGAGAAGATCGAAGAAGTTGACTGCGGCGGCATAGATTTGGACTCTGACTTCACCCTTTTCTATCAACGTGTGAGGAGGGTAGGTGCTATCGAAGACATCTCACTCAATGGTACTCGTTCGACTTTCTGTAAGGTCAATTTTTCGATAGCCTCCTTAAAGTTCTTGCTGAGAGAGGTACATTGCAGAGCTTCGTAAGACATGGTGACGGTGATGTTTGTGTATGTCCCGGGAGAACTATTTCTCCGGACTTCCGAAATTACAACGGTCAAACTCTCAAGGACCAAATATTTGTGCAGCATCACGTGTGTCACACTTGATGCTGAGAGCCATCACAAACACAGGGACACGCCTCCCCTTTCGTCCTCTGAAACAAGTTCGAACTATGTCTTCCGTACGACGAGTGGAAAAGTTTTCTTCAACGTGGCCATACACAGAACAAGATCTGGCGAGGTACGATGAGAGTGATGTGAGTTTGAATGGGATTGTTTCTCTGAATGTTTATTCATACGAATTAGGACGGTCAGTTTTATTCTTCACCGAGATTCGTCACTCACATTGACGACGGTTGCATCAAGACACTGACACAATATTATGGAAGAGAGGTACGTCTTGAGACGGCTCCTCTTTGACATGAATTCAGCTTCCACCCCCCAACGTGGACAGCCCACCTTCTGTTATCGACCTCTGTTCTAGTTGGATCAGTCATCTCCCTGCCTCTTACTCCACCGCCGATCAGGTGACATCATATCCCTGTGACAGACATGATCGTCAACTCATTCTCATCCATCAACAGAGCGGTAAACGTGGGGCGAACGTCCACGGTAAATCGATACTTCTCTCCATCCTCTTAACCTCCACAGGTGTCGGCATGAGTGAACCTGAACTGGCGGCCAACAAGAGTCTGAAAGACTTCTCCGTGCGAGACCTCAACCGCAATCCCATCATCCCATCAGAAGATGCATCGCAAGATGCCATCATCTGTTCGGTCAGTGTGGACTATCTCAACCGTCCACGAGAGATATTTGGAGAGATTGGTCGTGTCTTGAAGCCAGGTAATGCAGACACTTCAACCCCATGATCATGTTTGCATCAGGTAGCAGAGCACACATGTCCTTCTCCAATCGATGTTTTCCTACAAAGGTGGTAGGAAGGTGGCTGCAGATATCAGAAAGAGAGAGAACCGAGATGGTGGCAGACTACTTCCACTTTGCTGGCTGTCCCCAGAAGCAGCCGGGGGAGCTGTTCGATCAGATCGAGATCGTGACGTTGGACGATGGAAAGAGATCGGACCCTCTTTGGGTCGTGAGAGCCCAACGTAGATAAACAGTTGAGACATGGTCCATGATGAGTGTGTCCGATCGACGACAGAATAAGATTTGATTTTTGAATCATTTATTCTTGCAACACACAACCCCACATATAACTACCTCGCCTTCTTCTTCTCTTTGATGTCTCGAGTGCAGTCCGCACAATACCTACTCTCATCAGACTCTCGTTCATCATCATCTGCATCTCAGGCAGCAAGCTCACCATTTTCCCTTTGGTGCAGCCGTGAGACCAACACATTCGTAATGGAACCATTCGATTTTACAATCTGGATTATCACAACCAACCATCTCTCCAAAGGACACCTACGCTCCATCATCAGCATCATCGAATCAGATCGTGATATCAAATGACATGGATCCCATGATTAGAGATCGATGACGTTGCCGCTGTCGCAGTGATGTATATCTCACTCGGTTACACGTGCAATAAGTCGGCTCGTTCGGATCGATCGGCATGTCGATCTCGACTGTGAGGATCTTTGGGTCGACCGCAGGCAAAATATTTTCCACCGCCGGTGTCCTGCACAACGGTCAATGAGGAGAGATGATGGGCGATGTCGAACGTATGAGAAGATGGATGGACGGCTCACTTCTTTCGGCTCTTGACTGGCTCTTTCTCCTTCTTCTCTACTGGTGCCTGCCCGGGTTGAACTGCGTCTTTCATCGTCTGTTCGGCCTGCAGTTCGGCTTCAAACTTTTTGAGATCTTGATCCAACTTTCGAATGTGCTTGTCCACCTATGATATCAAATGATCAGAGAGAGTGTCGAGAGGTATCTCTGTTACCAGTTCATACGTTTGGACGGCCAGTTGTATTTTTTCATCAGCCAACTCTAGACATTGCTTGAGATCATTTCGAATGCTCGTCTGTTCTTCGGATGAGGGATCGCGCTTCCTCTTGTAGTTTTTTATCGAAGTCTTCGACTCGACTTCGATGCGATCCAACAACTCTGTATGAAACGATGGGCGACAGATCACATGATGGATGGAGTTGAATCACCTTGAGAACGATTGTCTAAATCTCTGAGCAGAGCGAATCCTCTTCGAACTTCTTGTGGAAGAGAAGATACACCTGTATCACATTACATATCTTTGAGAAAGAGGTCTCTCTTACCTTCCAAATAATTCTCCAGGTATGTTCCCATGTTTTTCTACTCCACGACCTTTTCGATCCTGATGATGTTCAACCGCTCAACGGTTAAAAATTTGACACATCACATCACATCATGTTGCGCTTGTTCACACAAACTACGCGAATTAGGCCGCTTCAGATCCATAGTTCAGTTCACACGAGACGATTTATACCTCTTTCTACTCCACGATGTTTTTCTACCACATCACGATTGAAACTATCACAAGAAGAGATCGATCGCATTACGAGGAACCCTTTGGACGATCAACAGAGTGATCTTCATGAAAGATTCTCCCCACCTGAGCCCATCGCACCCAAATACATAGAAGACACCATCCAACATGAAGAAGGTAGGTCACCTCTTAACTCAATTCAATTCACACTCCCGAAGTTTTGGCACCGACGACAGCCATTCCCATGGCCCTCGATACGCTGAGTCAATATCTTCCAGTAGAAGCCATCGTGTCCGGCCTACACACTTATCACGACGCGAGTGAGAGAACATCTCTCCTCCATCCGTCACATCATATCTGTGACACACCGTGACGATCTCGACAGCCGGTCTCCCTTGGTGGGGCGTCATGGCTTCTATGGGTCTCTTCATGAAGTTGCTCAACATCCCATTCCAACGCATCGCCATCCGCAATCAGCGTCGTCTGAGTGAATCGAAAGCTCTCCCCGTCCTCCTGAAAGCATTAGAGACCACCGTTCCAAAAGACCGTCCCAAGGTGGGAGGGCTGGAGCGATCGTGGCGAGTTGTAGATTGAGTATCTCAGGCCTTAGCTGCGGTGAAGAGACAGATGAAGAAGGAAGGCTACCGAGTGTATAAGAATTGGGCCTTTTTATCGACCATACCCGTCAGTCTGCTCTTCGCTGTGAGCTTGCGGTATCTATACAGTACGGAGGTGAGATCTTGTGTCGTGTGAATAGATTTAAGGAGAGAAGGTGGTGGAGGAAGGGCTATTTTGGTTTCACACGTTGAGCGAAGTCGATGGCTGGTGGAGGTGACTCAAATCTTCCATCATCAACCGCATCACGATGATCGATAGCAAGAACATCAACATCATCACATCTCAATCGTCATCGCCAACGATGACCATCATCATCTGATCTCTAAAGACTTCCGACTCTGTCTTCATTCTTGACGCTTGCCACCTGGGAGGTCGGGCAGCAGTACAACAAGATGAATGAGATGAAATGGTACAAGGTGGTACGATGGGGCGTCCCTTGGCTGTGCGTCATGACTATACCCCTCGTCAGTGCATTGCCCCAAGGACTACACCTCTATTGGCTCAGTGTATCTCTCCTCAGTTTCGGTCAGGCACTGTATGCCATGAGAAAGAGAATGAAATCGGCATAGATAGTCTTCGATTTACCGTTAGATCTTGTGGTGAGACATGTCTTCAGTTTCAATCATATTCATCTTCTGTGATCGTGTGATTGGTATATGAATGATAAGCTGATAGTCCATCTATTGTGGCCTAATGCGCTCGATATTATTTGTACAGCAGCTTTCCGTTCTTCTTCTCAATTAGATCCTTCTTATATGAAGGTTAACGAAGGCATGTTTTCACATTATCTTTTATTTCTCTCCTCGAAGCTATCCTCTTCCTCAATCGATGGCGATCCTCTTGGTGTTATCCTTCAGCTCTCTTCCCTTCATTTGGACCTTCAAAAGTCCATCCACGTAGCTGGCCTTGACACTCTCCTGGTCCACGTCCTTTGGCAGTCTGATCGACTGGTAGAAGTCACTGCGGCTGTACATCTTCCTTCCCTCCTTCTCTTCCTCCACTTTCTGCTTGCCGCTGATGTGCAGGACACCGTCCTTCACCTCCACCGACACGTTCTCCTTTGGAATTCCCGCCAACTCGGCTTCTACGACGTAGCCGTCTGTCGTCTTTTGCAGGCCGTGAGAAGCTCTCCTGTGCTTCTCATCGAAGAGAGGCTTTAGAGTCTGGAGGTCCAGGAAGGGTGAGTAGATGTCTCGGAAGTCAAAGAGTGAATCGGGGTGGTAAACGGATAAGGTCTTCGTGCTGTCTTCCTTGGGCATCGTTACGTGTATCTACTTGTGTTGTTCTCGTTTAGTTGTTGTGTTTGTGTCTTGTGTGATGGTGTGATGGATAGAGGTGGATCGCGTCGTTTCTCGAAGGGGGAGAATGTGATGAAATTCCGATGAAAATTCGAATTTAATTTTCTTCATTCTGTGGATTTCATTCAATATTCTTTTTCTTTTTCATCGTTTAAGATGTAACAAATTTGAGGTTGAGAAGCCAATCGAGTGAGCGACATCAGGACCGTGCTGTCTTCACCGTACACGTCTCGAGTTGCAATTACACTTCGCAATATTCGGCAGTGGCAGAGTGTGCACCATTCAGAGCTCCCCTGCACTACAGAAAGCTTATCCCAAGAGACGCAATGAAAGCTGACGAAGAAGTCACGTGACCACATACAAAAGACAGAAACATCCGGACTACATCTCATCTTCGCTCGCAACTGACGATGAGCGAGCGATTACAAAAGGGACAAGAACTCCTCGAAGAAGGTCGAGTGAGTCACTCCACAAGCAATCTTTCAACATACCTTTCTGATCTCGAATCATTCAGGTAGAAGAAGCCGTTGCCTTTTTCTCCAACGAATTGACTTCGGTCACGGATCCTCATCAAGCATCTCAACTCCATCTCAATCTCGGTATCGCATATTTTCTGTTCTTGCAGGATCTCCAACGCGCCATCCCACATTTTGACGAGTCCATTCGTCTCTTTCCTGATAACACAGACTCCATCTATAATCGGTGAGAATCACATCGTCGTAGATCAGAACTGCATTAGGTTCGTATCGAACACTGGTTGATCGAGACAGTGCGTCAGCTAACATCCAATTGGGTAAGTTTCCCGAAGCCGTTCTCGATCTCGATCGTTGGATCCAATTGAGTGCACCAGAAGAAGATGCAGAGGCTTATCAACTCAGAGGTGAGATGTCAACAACCACTTGTCTCTTCGGCATGAGATCGTCCAATCATCCGCATTCTCCCACTTGAATCATCTGCGCGGAGGCATCATTCTCAACATAACCCTTTAGGTTTCGCCCTCTTACAGACCGGTGACCATGCCAATGCCCTCATCAACTTTGATCGTGCCCTCACCCTGGATCCCACCAACTACATGGCGTTGAACAACCGCGCCAACATCTACAATGACGTTCATCACCGACACGATGCAGCTCTGGCCGATTTAGACGCGGCCATCGCAGCGGAACCAGCCGAGTTCCTCGCTTACAAGAACCGAGGCTGTGTCAGAGCTCTCACAAACGATCGAGATGGGGCGATGGATGACTTTAGACGATGTGTGCAGATCGAGCCGGAGAGTGAAGGAGAGATCAGAGAATTGATGGAGGATCTGGAAACACAAGGAGAGAGCAAGAAGAAGAGGAACAGATGAGAAACGTAAAGATGACGGGTAATGTGCCGTTGTCGTGAGATGAGAGATGATGGACTGTGTCGAGTGCTTGTTATATCGATGATGGGTCGATCGATACATCTAATCAACACCATGGTTTGATGATCGTTCGTCTTCTGTCTCATCTATTTATTGAAAACACAGACTGTTGCCAGACTACTGACTGAGGAATTTTAACACAGCAGGTGGTGCTTGCTTCTGGTCGACTGATGGTGCCTCTTCCAATAGAGACAATAGTTGATGAAGAGATTGAGGCAATTCTGTGTATCCCTCCGTCTCTTCGGTTAGAGTTCTCTTGTTTTTGTCGAATCCATACACCTGCATCACAGTGAGATTGTGTATCCATGATCGTCTCACCCCAACACTCTTTTTTTTTCCATCGAGATGTATTTCAACATTGCTGATGGGACGACACGTGATTGCATGGTTGATCCTCCACTGGAAGGGTTGAGGGAGAGTCAAGACTTCTCGTACTAATCGAAGGAGTTCGTCGTAATCGGTGTCTTTCATCTGACGAACTGCTCCAGAACCGTTCAGAGTGAGTCCACCCTCGAAGACGGCAACTTGAAAAGCAGGACCAACGGGCCTCGATATGGTGGACAATAGAATGAGGTTCGAATCGGTATTGTGAGTCGTCTCTGTGGTACGTGAGAACCAACCTGAAGTCATTTTCTCTTGTTCGTCTTCTGTTCCGGATGATTGTGTCGTATGAGATTTTGTGTCTGTTTTCGTTTCGAAGAACCAGAACAGTGAATGGGTTTTCACAACATGTGATGTAGAGAACTTAGATGCCGGCGATAGACGTCTATATACTGAGATTGTAGAGAGGCGGTGTTGTTATCATATGCCACATCTCTTCATCACAACTTGCGTCGATCATCGTATTAGAAAGTGTTTGGATTGTCTCTGAGTGTAGAGGATGGTGCCTCCCAATCTCAATGAGTGTTGACTCCATCTCTGTCCTTTCTTGCTCCTTTGCGAATTTTCTTCCTTTACACACCTTACAACAATCATCGACGGACGATCCATATAACAGGGATCGATGGCCCTCTACTCACCACGAATCGTCCACACGATATATTTCATCATCCTCTACCTGATACCAATCATCATTTCGGATCACTGTGGATCGTATGTATCCTCCAATGGAAGTGATTCACCCTCTTGTGGAACAACAGAAGATACGCCTTGTCAGACTTTATTGAGAGCTGCAGATGTCAAGGCGGAGGGGGACCTCTGCATCATGGACACCGTCAAGGCTTCCGGAACCATCTCAAACTCCATCTCTGTTCGACCTTGGAAGTCAGAGAGAGTGGCGTTAGATTGTGATGATACACCGCTCTTACTGACACAAGGTGAGTTACATGGAAGACCGCCTCAGACGTGTGATGTTGATATCATATAGGTCTGAGTATCACATTCGAGAATATTACCTTCCAAAACTTGAGCGCTGGTATATGGTTTACTGACGTTGAAAATGTGACCATCGATGGCTGCGATTTCGTCAGTTCCAGCGAATCAAACGATACGACCGTGAGTCTCCCCCATTTATTCAAATTGATCCCCCTCAGATGTTGATGTTCGCCAATGTATCCACCTTGATCTTCGTCTATAACGATCTGCAATGCACGTATGGACAGTGCGCCATGTCTGTCTTGTCTCGATACGATAATCCTGTTCTCGTCTTTGCCGTCAACTCATGGCAAGGATTTATGGAGGTGTGATGGACATTGTCTCTGACGATCATCCGTTCACGATCGCAGATCCTCATCCAGATGGGATCGGGGCAATCAACGGGGTGGTTCACAGATAACATGGGAGACAGTGGACATCTACGCTTCTCCTTGGGTGGCACCTCTGAAGATGACGAAGGTGAGTCGACATGATCATGATCCATCTCACCATGATGATCTCCGCGAGTGATGCTGGTCGTCATGCCCAATGTGATGATGTGTTGCGATCGGATGATGTCGAGCGTCTCATCTTCTCATGATATTCATGTCTTTGAAATCACCCTCACAATGCTCAGGCGAAAAGCACTCCGTCTTACAATTCAACCGCAACGATCTCTCTTCCATGTCCAGCGTCATATTCTACCACACCGGTGCGTAACCCGAAATTTCAACCGAATCTCCCGATCTTTTCTGATGCAAGTTTAGCCTGCTCGTGGGCCATACGTAACTCGAACAACACTGTCTCTGATTCGGACCTCATCTATCGGTCAATCAACACTTCTCCTCACCTTCACGTCAGCTTCAGTAATAATACTTACGTTCGGTCCACGGTGAGTCCGTCTACACCGTTGTAGATGCCGACTCGGTGGTAGTTGTCCATGGTGCAAGGGATGCAGATGTGGTACCCTGATTTCATGTCGAACCTGATGATTGGGTCCGGGCTATTTATAGATCAGAGTGATGAGGTAGCGTGGACGATTTCGAGTAATGTATTCGTCAATGGATCTTACGTGGAGGTGAGAAGACATTCTTGATTCATATCTGGTGTAGAGTCAGAGTGACGATGTGATCACGATGACCATGACACCATGATCACGCTCATCATCACATCATCATGATGATCATCACAATCATCATCCATCATCATGATGATCGATCACGACAATGCTGATCTTGAGACAGATCGACACCGTTCCAAACAAATCTGCCACCTTCAACTTCTACTACAATTATTTCGAAGGCTCTCTACAATCTGCCGTATCCATCAACGATACCGGAAACTCCACCTTCTATTTCTCCGACCAGATCTTCCGCAACAATTCCGCGAAAATTCATTTGGACACGGGAAGGTCCATGGGGGGTGCCGTGTACGTACACGTAAGTACCGGTAACCCATCACCTGTCATCTTTGCCGACTCTGAATTTCGCGGAAATTCCGCGGGGTACAAGGGAGCGGCCGTTTACGCACACTCCGCTGCCTTCTCAAAGTGCAAATTTGAAGACGTGAGTCGAGTCATCTATCAAAGTTTCGTCTCACGTTTTATTTCTTTTTTAATTGAGACAGAACCGAGCGGGTCACGGTGGTATCGTTCACTTGACGGAATCCGCGTCGTTCGACAGTTGTAAATTCAAGAGAAATTACGCAGGTGGTTGTAAATCTCATCGCAGTACAACTCACCCTCCACAGGATGGAACAGTGCCGCAGATATCAGAACCGGATGGCTCAAATTGTACAACACAGAGATCGACGTGGAGCCTTCGAATTACTTCACCATCGTGGATCATCCTTCACAGAGTGACATCGACTCTCTCACTTGCCCCGACGGCTACATCTTTCAGATCGATTCGTTGAATGGTGAGAGAAGGAGAGGATGCGTGATGGAGATTCTGACACGGTGAAGGGGAGACGGGTTACGGTTGTAGATTGTGCTCGGGGAACACGTACACGCTGGGTAGAGGAGAATATAGGAAGGGAGCGATAGACAACCCACCCTGTTACAGCTGTCCAATCGGTGCTCTCTGCACGACCGAGAGGGTGTCCGTAGAGTGAGTCCCAAAAAAATGATTTAAAAGGGTTTAAAATTTGATTTGGGACTGACACGGATTCAGGCCGAACATGTGGTGCGGCGTGTACGATAACAGCACGGCGACGTGTTATGAATGTCCCAAAGGTTACTGTCCCAGCGAGATACACGAGATAGAGAGACCCTGTGACAACGACAGGTGATCCATCTACAACGAACCATCTCACCATTCTCAGAGCCGGAATACTGTGCGGAAAATGTCGGGAAAATTATTCCGTTTCCATGATGAGCCCAAAGTGCCTGCCCAACTCACACTGTAATCGGTGAGTTTTCCGCGAGTTTTCCATCAGATCTCTCATGACAACAGGTGGTGGTGGCTGGTGTGGCTGGCCTACCCTGTTCTGTGGACTCTCTTTCTCGTTTACGTTCCCATCGCTCACACGGCAGATTGGAAGTGTCTCATCTTTTTGGTCCAGCTTGCGCCTCTGGTGGCCGAGCAGGCCAGACCGATCACGAGCATCGGAGTCTTCTTCTTCTCTTCTCACTCGGTCAATCGAATGAGATGGGGTACAGGGTGAGATGATCACTACGTCACCATCATCATCGAGATCATCATCGAGATCATCATCGAGATCATCATCGAGATCATCATCGTGATCATCATCGTGATCATTGTGACGATGATCACCACGGTCGACCATCATCGATGATGATCAACGATGACGCACGAACGTGCAGCTGATGAAGAAAAGGTGGAATCTGTGTCTGGGCGAGAACATGTCATCAGTGGACAAAGTTGGAGCCCAGATCGGTATGACCATGCTCCCCTTCTGTCTCGCCCTCTTTATTTCCTTTACAATGTGGTGCAAGTGAGTCAGCCATCTATTTTTCCATTTGAATTATTTTCTAAGACAATGGATCGACCTCAGCTTGTTTTTTATTTGAATCACTTATAACGAATCGATTCTCCTTCTCATTCTTTTCATCAGGAGAGTGGCTAGGGATAGAAAGAGGGACGGCTACAACGTCATCAGAGAATCCATCTTCTTCTTCCGAAGGAGATCTGACAGCCACATCGGCACAAATCCCCCATCTTCCCCCGAAATCTCCGCGAGATTTCGCTGGGGGAGGGGTGTCATAGCAACCGCCATGCTGACATTCACTGCCCTCTTCAGCCTCTGTTGGATGATGCTGAGGTGTCAGCAGGTGACATCATCTACAACCCGTCAGAAATAACCGTATTTTTTGGCTGATTGTAGACAGATCAACGATCGCAGTCGTCTCTTCATCGATGCTGAGAGGGTCTGCTGGCAGACACCGAGACATTACATCGTGTTCATCCTCTTTACCGGTTTGGTCATGTCGCCTCTCTTGTTGTGGCTGGTGAGGAAGATAGCAGCGAAGAATACGGATTCGGAGGTGGCCCGGGCGGTGAGATGAGTTCACTTTTCTTCATCTGCACCATCCAGCCGAACATGACCGTGTCATCATCACCATCAAACGATGTCCTCGACTTGTATAACGATGCCATTATAGCCGTATCATCTCATTGCATCATCATCATCACCCGATCGACATCACGATGATCAAAATCGACGTCACGATGACCAACTTCTCAGATCACATTTGTCCTCGAAGATTCCTACCGCCTCAATTTCCCCTTCTGGGATTCCGTAACCATCGCATTTCGCATCATCTGCGCAGGCTGCGCCCTCTTTCTCAGCGACGAGTACAAGGCCATCTCCCTCACCGTATTCACCGCCCTCTACTCTCTCATCACCATCATCGTCCGTCCCTTCTCTACCATCAGGGGAAACATCATGGCCATCATCACCAGCTTGTGTCTCACGGCCGTGGCCACGGCTGAGATGTTTGGACTCTACAGCTACAACTGGCCGGTGGTCACCTCGGTCGGAACGCTGAGCGTCGTGTTCGGCATGGTGATCTGCATCGCCTGGAGAGTCTGGGTTTATGTGGGGACGAAACTTTGGATCGGGGCTCAAGCAGAGCGCAGACCTTTGATATAAAGATGATGTCGTGTGTGATGTTGGATGGAGAACTTTTATTTGGGTTAATTTTTGTGGACTGCAAATCACGTGCACATCACCACAAACACATCGATCGCATCATGCGATATCACACAACGTTATTCACGCTACGGACACGAAACGTATCCGTTTTTCGAGCTAACAGTTCTTCTCCTCATCTGAAACCCAAAATGCCAACTCACAACATTCGCGAGCGAGATGATGTCATAGCAGTTGGAGACGGAATGGACTTTGCTGATGAATATGGAACGGGTCATTACGAAGGTTTCACCGTAAAAGAGAGACAGAGGAGAGAAGAGGAGAACAGATCGCAAGGGAATGAACCAAAAGAAGATCAGATCAAACGGTGAATGCAACAGAGACGTCATCGTCTGGCCCGCACATCACCTTCCAATCCGAGACAATGAAGATGGTTGTACACTCTTTTAATGATGTCTCGTCATTTCTTCCTGCTGCTCATCCTGTTCATCTGCTTCTTCTGTGAACTATCCTCCATCAATCACTCATCGATCACGTCCGTCTCACCTTGCAGTCGGTGGTGCTTCTTTTATCTTCTCTAAATATTCGTCCACGCGAGTGTCCATGTCCTTCTCGATCGTCTTCATCTTTTCGTTGATGGCGTCTAATGTCTTCCATCCGTATTGTCTCTCTACTTGGTCTCTACCCAAGTGACAAGCTAGAACGAATTTGATGATGTCAGCAGATTTAGAATGGAGGGAGAGGAGGTAAGCCATGTCTTCGCTGGAAAAGAAGCTGTCGTGGTTCAGATGACGATGAGCATGTGACAGTGATGGAAGAGTCGTGTGTGATGGTGGAGAAGATGAAGTGATGATCGTGATCGTGGTGGAACCGTGTGTTGGCACGTGAAGGTGATGAAGAGAAGACACACGTTACTGGAGGGGGTGAATTCTGCACGGTCATACGAAGGAGTGAATATGGATCGTCACTCTTCCTGTAGACCCACCAACCCTCCTTCGTGGATTTTCTGTGTAACACGACTGCACATTGTCATCATCATGCAGCCATGATGTTCAAAGAAGATGACGTATGGACGGGAGACGAACCTGGTAGGTGAGACAACAGCGTCTTGCTAACTCGTGTGGCGTGAAAGTTTGCACTGACCGAATATTGATTGCACTTGTTGCCGTATATCTCTTCCACATCTCTGAACGAGATCACGTGTGATTCCTCCAATTTTTTGGCAACCTGAGAGATTTTCAGATGGACGATGAAGTCATCCGTCTTCGACCTCTACGCATAGAGCCTCGGGGAAGGTCATCTGACGGTGATGTTCACTGATGTAATCTTGGAGACTGCATTCGACTTGGGATGTGTTGGTGCACTCTTCGTCGTCTACTTCGATCCTCATCTTCTTCATGGGTCTATCATCTTGTTCTGGATGCAATCGTCTGTAATGATATACCACGTAATTCGATGTGATTCTCACTGTGGGATAGCTCCATCACAATGGACATCTCATCGGTGGGAGTTTGTGATGTTGGAGGCAGAAGATCGAAGGGAAAGAGAGATCCGAATGATGGTGTCGCGGGAGCGGATGCCTCGTCATTTCGTGGCTGATGGGTGATTTCAAACATTATCACGTGTGATGGACAACACCTGAAAAGATGGTCTCTTTAGGTGGCATCGAAAAGATGAGGCGCTCTTCCTCTTCTGCCCACAGAAACATGACCAGACTCCTGCTTCGTATTGCTGTAGTCCACATTCTCCTCTCTTCCTCTTCGACGATCTCTTTGTTTCTTCAGAATCAGGCTGAATATCTTCCGTCAAGAGATTGGATAGCGACGAATCCAGCGAGATGGATTGACTCATTTGAAATATTGGTGATACCGTCTACAGATATATCACTTGGAATGAATCTGAATAGAACCTACTCAGATGTCTAAAGCCGTGATGTGGGGTATGATTTGGTTTGTTGACGAACCCTGTTGTGTGAAGAAAAGTCGCGCTCGCGAATGCGAAATAGAAACCAGAAATTGAACACCACAATCACGTCACAATGGACAACACGACACCTGCTACTCCCATTCACTTACTCTCTGCCAGATCCTCCCGACAGCACATCTCATGAAGAGTATACGTGTGGCCTGTTGAGAAGAAAGAGAGGTGAATCGCGTCAACTCAGAGTCGTCTTTATCTTCCTCACAACCGATGTTTCATCTCGTCACTTGATGTCATTCATATCCACGAGTTTACCCTCTGCATCGAAAGCAGTGATCTCCTGTTGGTTGAGATCTCCGTGATGGAAGATACCATGTGCTACGAAAAACTTGAATAGTCCAAAGATGTCTCTCTTGATGGTTACGTACAGCATCACACCTAGGGTATTTCCGCGTGAATCGTAGACTCGAAAATTTGTCTGTCATCGATCGGGTGGTGAGATCGGCTCACGATGCTGAAGGTTTTGATGTATCGATTCGATATCAACTGTGGCAAAGCGTTGATGAATACACTGAGAGCAGGCTTGGGTGATAGTTGGAAAACTGTGAGGGTGTCCCCCGGTTCACCCTCTGGGAATCCTGTGCGACCGATCAGACTAATCACCTCGATGACGACAGTATTTCTATGATCACCTGTCGCTTGAGAATAGGCCTTGTTGATGTACAAGATGTTGTCTGTGCTATCCGTCAGCGGTCACCGCGAAAATGTGATCACGTCTTCTGTGTATGAGCGTCGGAATCTGCGGGGGGTTGGTGAGGTGAAGAAGGTCATTTGGCTGGTGCTCACCTGCAGATCATCTGCTGACCTGATGCTGGCACTGAGACTGTTCCGATAGTCCTCCCAAAGCCTCCTCTTCTGCTCTGGCGTACAAAAGTCTCTCAACTGAGATATCGTATTGTTAATCCTCTCCCACGGATTCGGATGTTGTCTGGCGGTAGACGTTCAGATGCGTGATGATCATCTCGAGCTCACAGATAGGGCTCGAATGGATCCAAGACATCTGTTTCTATGGTCGTCAGTGACGGAGGTGGGTCACAGGTGGGTGGATCCATCGGGTCAGATATGTCGGACGAGAGCTTGAGTGGGTTGCTGGATGTGGATAACGTAGATCCAGGGGAAGTGTCTGATAAGAAGTCGATGTTGTTCCAGTTGTAACTGGGAAATCCCAAGTCAGGAAAGGTTTCATATTGGTTGAAGTCATCGGTGCTCCTCGATCGCGGTCTGATTGGAGCTCGGTCTGTCGAGATGTTGGATGGCTCTGACGAGTCTAACTCGTCTTCGCGAGCATGTCTGGAAACCTCTTCACACGGAATACCTCTTCGAACACATCGAGCGCAGGGTCTAGCCGATCTATCGCAGCTGATGTGACTCTTCCTACAGCCGGCACCTGTCATCCTTCTCAGTCGTGATCATCTCTCTCCATTACGAACATGCGATGCGTGAGTGACGCCGCATGGTGTGAGGATTCTTAACTGAAGGATGAAGACCTTCGTTCGTGAACACCCAAACACCTCGGTCGGACTGAATCTCCGAGAAACATCTCCTATTGACACCGACTCGCACTCCCGGCGGATGCCGATACCGAATAACCAACCAATCACCGTTCGCAGCGTCAACTGGTACGATGGTTCTTATCGTTACATACCACGGTCCAGCTCATTGTAATTCCACACCGAGAGATGATATTTGCATCTTTTTGTCCAAATTGCTGTCTGGGTGGACTTGCAAGCTTTGGAGACAGGACTACTGATGGTGACGTCTATCCAAGGTATTTCAAGCTAAACCCTCCTTATTTTGAGCGCTCATTGATGAGAGGCTGAGCAGTCTTCACAATATTATATCTTTCCACATTGTAATTTCCAATAAAACAATAAACGGTGAATCTACATTTTATTGCTCTTTCCTGATCGGCTCGAGTGTCGACTCAGCAACTGGATCAACTTCTTAATGATCTTTCTCTGTCTCTTTAGAATGGTAGTTGTTGTCATCGTCATGAGCTGTGGCAAGGTTCAGTGTCGTTCAAACTGTCTCCATCATCAGCTCACCCACTGTGGAATACTTCCTCCCATATTGACGTGAAGACAATATCTCATGTGAAATGTCTCTGCATCTTTCCTCTTGAAATGGGCTCCACAAACTGATCGGAGGTCAATCGTGCGACACATCTTCCATCTTCTCACGATGATGTGCCACACGAACGTGGTTCTCTATGGGAAATGCTTCCGGGTTGTCCTCTATACACACCGTCACCTCATCTTCTCCATCACGTTCGCTCCAGATATAAAACTCTCCATAGCGCGATGAGAAAGGAGACACATACTTGTGTCTATACTTCGCCAGGAGTCGGTCCGAGCCCAATGGGGTGTATGTCTATGGATGTCAGATACGGATGAGTCGGTGATGTCATCTTCACCACTTCGGGCTCGCGACCGGCATCGATGAAACTATTGACGAGACGAGAGATAGAATCAGTGCATGGAATGTCTAAATCGACGCGTGCTGAAATACCCTGTATTTGTGAGACGATGGATGAATGAGTCATCGTGATGGACGAGTTGATAGAAGATGAAGAGGCGACTCACGCCGAACGTAGAGCCATAGTAAGTCCATCCTTTTGACTTCTTTGTCACCTTCCATCTGGGATCATCCAACTTTTTACAGAGCACATCGGACTTTTTAAACTGCAGGTTTCTCATCAGATTTGTAACGATGAAATCAACTGTACTCACATCCAATTGACTTTCATTGCTTGCAGATGAATTGGACGATGGACTCATCAACATGGTGGTAGACAGTGACTTGAGATATTTCGCAAGAGCAGCTTCTTCTCTCTTGATTCTCTTCTCGTCGGGTCTCACCTGTAGAATGTAAATTTATCATCTCACTCGAGATGATGACATCGACAAAATCACATTGTCAAACTTACCTGTGCTGTGAGAATCCGATGAGCGAGAAGAACTGATGGAGGGTCGAGTAACTCATCCATGGCTTCGTTCAATCTGTCATTCCAACTGTCCCAGATGTGAATGACGGTCTCGTCCATCTTTGTTTCCATCGGTTGGCACACTTTTCTCAACAGGCTCGAACATTGGATCCAGATCTGATTGTAAGAGGAGCTGGACTCTTTCGGACCATCGGGTCTCGACGAATCATCTATGAAATCGGCCATCAATTGGAGTTGATCGGTGACCTCCAAACAGAGACCTGACTTGTTCTGTACTCCCTTTTCCTTCCTGTTCTCACACAGTAATTGTCTAAGAGAGCTGTCTCATAGATCAGATGCATTCTGAAGACTTCAATCCTCACACTGGACAGAAGCTCATGTTCTCTACATAGTCGCTTAATAGACTTTCCACCAGCTCGCGTGTGACATCTTCCCCCTTCGCATCTTCGATCTGTCCAAAGTGTCAGACAGTCACAACAAGATCATGTCTAACATTGCACCTCCCATCCTTTGGACTCCCTTCTGATCTTCTCTCGGAAAAGACCGCTGAACCTCTGTGTGTATGCCACTGCTCTATCGCCATATCTGATTCTCTCTTCGATGAGCTTGTTAAAGTCACAGCCGTCTCGGTTGTGGAAGGGCTGGTGGACGATCTTGTTGATGAGAGGTAGAGGACCGATCTCGTCACAGAACTGAAAGAGGTGGTCCGCCAGAGTCGGCCACAGCGACTCGTGTATATCGTCCATCACATGTTGTATCCCATCGAAAGATCCTCTACCGATCTCCTTCTTTTTTCAGATACATCATTCATCACGCCTCACTTGAACAAGTTCGCTCATGCTGATGGTCGAAGGCGAAATCTCCTGCGTCTGGCCGGTTAGACAAATTCCTCCAAAGGCTCCTTACGCAAAACGGAAGATCATTCTTTGACGGGCGCGATATTGCGGCCTATGTATCTTCTCTGTGTGAGCTACTACTATGCACAGATCTAACACACAGACTCACATTCTATCGCATGTTCTGTAACAAGTGTATAGTATGCCTTCTTCGTAAGAGGCAAACGACTGAAATCTCTCGCGTTGTGTGTGGTGACAATCGAGCCACAATGACAGTAGAGACATTTACTTTACTTTTTATTCGTCCCTGGTGATCCCAATGAATTCCGGCTGATGATCGCGTTCATCTTCTTGACGATCTTCTGTTGTCTCTTATGTATCGATGAAGTTACGTTGCTCATCAGCTGTTCCATCTTCAACATCATCTCTGTCTCCATCATCGGCTCACCCATTGTGGGATACTTCCTCCCATGTTTACATGCAGACAGTACCTCATTCGAAACGTCTTCTCATCTTTCCTCTTGAAATAAGCCCCAGCAACTGCTCTCCCATAAATCCATCATATGATGATGTCATTTCGGATCGTGTGATGGATGGAGCGACTCACGATGATGGCATACTCGAACATAGCCGAGTGGTTCTTCTACATTTTTGTTGTTGTCTTCTACCATGATGGCTCCTTCTTCTTGTCCGATTTGTTGTGTCCACATGTAGAAGTCACCGTGGCGTGGTGAGAAGGGATAGACAAGTTTCGATTGGTACTTAGAATGGCTCAGATTGTGAGATATATCGACGAGGGGCTGTGATGGTGTGAGAAGATGATGAGATGATTAGACGATGATCTTCTCGACTCACGATGTCAGGGAGTCGACTCGCTTCGAATACGGCGTCTAAGAGGACGTTGAGATCTCTACATTCGATGTCCATATCCGTTCTCGCAGAGATGCCCTGCGAGATCATGTTGAACATGCGAGCCATCATCTCGATCTAGACGAACGACTTACGGCGAAAGAAGAGCCGTAATAAATCTTCCCCTTTGATCTCTTCTGAACCTTCCATCGTGTGTCATCCAATTTTTTGTCTAGAGCCTCTAATTTGTTGAACTGTATTCTCTTCAGTCTCTTCGTATGGGGAGATGAATTCACATCGAAAGGATGTTGACTGCCTGCAGAAGATGAAGATGATGTGCGAGACACTGCATTGCATCGTCGTGTTGCATGTAGAAACTGACGGAGACCATCCTCTTCTCTTTTGATCCTCTTTACATCCGGCTGCACCTGTACTGTCTTCAGCACCCGATCTCTCATATATATCTGGCGATGCATGCATCACCTGCGCAGAGAAGATTCGATGAGCAAGATCGACCGATGTAGGATCGAGAAGCTCTTCCATGGCCTCGTTCAATCTTCCACTCCATCTCTCGATGAGGGGATGAACGCCTTGTGATTGGACATCACACATTGCCTTCAACATCGAAGAGCAATTGGACAGCAATCGGCTGAAAGGAGACGTTCCTGAGTCTCTCAGCTCCTCTATGTCAGGTCGGGTCTCTGTGTCTTCCATGAATGTGATTAAGAGCTTGAGTTGTTCCACGACCTCGATACATAAGACCTCTCTCTTCCTCTTGATGTTGGCTCTTCTTCTCTCACAGAGGAACTGCCTCATAGAACTGCCCATATCAGCGCTCATTCGATTACCGAGAGGATACACTCACACTGGGCAATAGCTCATGTTCTCTACATATTCGCTCAGTAGCTCTTCCACGAGTCGGCACGATATGATTTCCTTGCCATCGGCATCTGCGATCTGTCCTGGGTGTCAGCCCGACATATAGCTTCTCATCCTCCACTGTACCTCCCACTCTTTAGAAGTCTCTTTTGCCTTCTCTCTGAACGGCACGCTGAATCTCTGAGTATAAGCCACCGCTCTGTCTCCGTATCGAATTCCATCTGCAATGAGGTCGTTGAAGTCACAGCCGTCTCGGTTGTGGAAGGGCTGATGGACGATCTTGTTGATGAGAGGTAGAGGTCCGATCTCATCGCAGAAACCAAAGAGGTGAGTGGCCAGACCCGGCCACACCGACACGTCAGTCTCATCTAAGACTCTCTGCACATCATCAAAGACTCCCCCACGCACAGACTTTGTCGATCAGTCGTTCTCCCCCGTATCTATCTCACCGTTAGAATCTCCTCGCTCATTGATGCTCCTCCCTGTGCTCTGTCGGACTGGTCGCCAAACCTCAGTTGTGTCATACTTCGCGACGCTAAGGCAGTGAAAGCGGAAACTCCGGATATTTTGGAACAAAACAGGAACAGGCGACCGGATATTTTTTCCCTGGCGCTGATTCTGTACGCAACACAGACAGCGTCGCACGGGCGTGGCAGTGACTTCGACTTCACGTAGCGTCTATGTGAAGTATGAACAGGAACGGGCTGAGTAAAAGCCCAGCTTGAGTCAAGTGTCGAATGATCTTTTAAATGAATTTACAAGTTTATATTTCTCCCGTGGAGGATCTACGAAGGAGGAACATCATGCGATCGATGGTCTCTCGGTTCTTCTTCAAAACCGTCGAAGTGGTCTGACTCATCAACTGCGACGTCTACGTCAGCGTGCAGTACTTCTCATCATCTCACCCATTGTGGGATACCTCCCCCGAGATGAAGGTGAGTACAGAGACGCATGTGAAATGTCTCTGAGTCCTTCCTCTTAAAGTGAGCTCCACAGACTGCGTCGTGTCAATTCTATGGGATGACATGTGATCGCTCACGGTGTTGGATGACTCTGAGGTGTCCACGCACGGACTCGGCGTCAGGGCTGTCCTCTAAACATACGGCACCCTCATCATCTCCGTCCCTCTCTGACCACAGATAGAACTCTCCATATCTAGGAGAGAAGGGAGGAACGTATTTGTGTTTGTATCGAACAAGGTTGCGATTCCACTCGATCGGAGTGAACGTCTGGACATCGCGATCAGATCACCGATTGAAGATGAGAAGATGACTCACCACTTCGGCTACATGAGCAGCTTCAGTGTACGCTTCCAATAACAGTTGAATGTCTTTGCATCGGACATCGAGATCGATACGAGAGGAGACACCCTGTCCGTTGGTCATCAAAAGGTCTCGCATGAGTGATCTCACCGCCATGGAAGAGCCGTATTTAATGATTCCCTTTGATTTCTTAATGACCTTCCACCTTGGATCGTTCAACTTTTGACACAGGAGGTTCATCTTGTTGAACTGATGGATGTCATTCGAGTTTTGAAGAGAGAACATCACATCGAAGGTTCGATCGCCGCTGCTTGCCAAAGATGAGCTGCGGGACAGGCACGCAGATTGAAGACAACGTGCGAGAGATTCCTCTTCTTTCTTAATTCTCCTCTCATCCGGAAGAACCTATCTGTTGTATCAGTCTACTGATACGTATCATCACATTGACATCTCACTTGGGCGATGAGAATCCGATGAGCTTGATCGACATACACAGGTTCGATTAACTCGTCCATCGCTCGGTTCAATCTGTCGTTCCATCGGATGCACAGACCATGTATCAGTCCTCCGACACGATTTGTCCTCTGTTGACAGAAGACGGTGACCATTTGGGAGCACTGCTGCAGAATCTTCTCAATGAGACAATTGGACTCTTTAAATGATGGACCATCGAGGCCGGCTGCGAGTTGTATGAAGGAGAGGAGGTGTTTGAAGAAGTCGATGACTTCGATGCATAATACTTCTGTGCCTCTTCCGTGTTCTCTCCTTCTCTCGCACAAGAATTGTCTGAGAGATCTTCGCAATGACAATCAGAAGATCGATCATTACCTTTTCACTCACACTGGACAGAAGCTCATCTCTTCTACGTAGTCACAGACTAATGCTTCTACAAGTCTACATGATATGACTTCTCTCTGTCCAACACCTGCAGTCTGTCCAGGATGTCAGTCCGACACACGACTCGTCGTCTTTCACTGTACCTCCCACTCTTTAGATCTTTCTCTCGCTCTCTCTCGGAATGGCACGCTGAACCTCTGAGTATAAGCCACCGCTCTGTCTCCGTATCTGATGCGTCCTGCAATGAGGTCGTTGAAGTCACAGCCGTCTCGGCTTTGAAAGGGCTGGTGGACGATCTTGTTGATGAGAGGTAGAGGACCGATCTCGTCACAGAACTGAAAGAGGTGGTCCGCAAGAGTCGGCCATAACGACACATCCGTCCTCTGTAGCACTCGTTCTACCTCATGAAAGGCTCCTCTACGGATGTCCTGCTATCTTTAGATATCGTTGAATGCTCCTCCCACCACAGTGATGGCCTCCATCGGTGGCTTTGTCTTAATGTTCGAGTACAGGTGAATATTCGATCACAAGACATTCCTGATTGTGGAAGTGGTCCGCCTATGAAACCCATATTCCAAGAATTTGACGTATTAAAGTACAAGAGACCTGTACTCACCACAAAAGATTGACCCAGAAGTTTCATCTTTCAGACAGCCTTCAGTGGTCCTTCAGTAGGTGGTAAAAACCGAATCAGGTGCTCAGTGTGATATCTTAATAAGTGAGGATCACACTTAAGTTCCGTTGCTCCGGTGATGACCGTGGTAGCACAGACAGAGCATCACTCACTGTTGCTTCTTCTACAACGCAGGATAAAGTTTCCCGCGCGGAGGAAATTTGAACTTCGTGGAGGACACAAACGCAGCCTGGAGACATCAAGAGAGATGAAGATCACGGATAGAGTCGAGGGGGGATTGAGAGAGGTAAGTCGTGAGATGTGACCAAAGATCTGATTGTGCAGGTGGACACGTACCATCTTCTGCAGATGTCTAAGGACACTCCGCTTTCTCGCATCGCAGAGTCAATGAAATTGGGAGTAGTTCTAGAGGAGTTAAAGGTATGATTACATTTTGCTTCTCTGTCTGATCCGTATTAGCTGCAGGATCTCAACTTCTCAATCAATGAAGATGACAGCTTCCGATGCATCGAAGATATGTTGAAGCATCCGAAGGTGACTCACTTCCATTGTGTCCCACCTGAAGTATTCAGTTTGGAATGATCCTCAAATCCTCTTACGGCAGAGATCCAACCTCCATCGACGACTTGACATGCACCGATAGAGACCTTGCATCCGCTCTCCTTCTCAGAGACACTCACATCATGTCCATCTGTCACGTCGCCGTTCATCACGTTCGCTGCCGAGGCGAGTCAAAACCTACGGAAGTTCGTCTCTTGACGGCAGAGTCATTGAGAGATCGCATCACTTCCACGCATGGCCACAACATCCTCTTCTTCGGTGATACCTCTCACCTCCAAAGGAGACGACTGACGCTCGCATCAGGTACTGGTCGAGAGGATACGTTGCTGTGTGACCGATCTAGAGATGAGGAGGTTGACGTCAGATGCGATCGTTTCCATCACGAGATCGCGCTCATCTTTCAAGAGGTGATTCTCCTTCCACACATCTCGAATCTTCATCTCTGCTTCAGTGGATCTCTCGTCAATTGTGATTTCTGACCTTTGAACAGAAGAGTCAACCTCTGATCGATCTCTCTCGTCAAGATGCCGTCACCAACGACGCATCTGATCCCGTCTATGAGTCACTCTCCCACGTAAGACACTTCATCTTCCATCATCGTGCATCTTGCATCATGCATCATGCATCATCTTCTCACTTCTTGTTCAGTTAGACCTGGGTGAGATCATTCGAGCCTACGCCTTCGTTCAATTCCGCCTGGAGCACCTGCTCCATCATCACGGTCGGCCGCTTCACCCGATCGGAACTGCTATCGCTGCCTGCGTCGATGATTTCCGCTGTGGAGAGTGCGGAGACAACAGAGGCAGGTTCACCGATTGTTCTTGTGGCATCAGCTTCTGTATGGCTTGCACTTCTGCCGCCATCGCTCATGATGGTGATGAGGATGAGCACGTCATGACTCCTTACATCCGTGAGACCGATCCGTTCGAGAGGGTGAGTGGCGAGTTGTAGATGGGGGATTGATGGAAATAGTTACACAAGACTTTGGAGGAATTATCGTATGGACATTTGGAGGGGAATCAGGGAAGAGTGGAATATGTCGCCAACACTGTCTTGTCCAGCAAAAACGGAGTGAGTCATCCATCATGCACCATGACGATCATCATCATTAGACATCCGATCATCACACACGTCATCACATCTCCACGATTATGAACATCATGAACAGAAGCTTGTGTCTTCTCGTGTTTCTATTGAGCCTCAGCCTCTTCATCACATCATCTCATCAGCGATCATCATATCATCATCCCATCACGATCATCATCTCACCTTCCACAGCTCGGTTTTCCATTGATCGAACGCTACCACAAGGATGTCACACCATCCGATCTCCGTGGAAGAGACAGAGAGATCCATCATCGCATCATGCAGGTCAAGTCGCACGTCTCATCCATCATCCACGTTGCCATCTCACACGGGAGACACAACGGAAACGTCGGCAGCCTCGGCCGACACCTCATGCAACTCGATGATGATGATCATCAAGACGATCGAGATGAGGATGAGGGTCATGAAGCTCATGACCGACGCACTTACCTGACACCCTTTGTCGGTGTGTCTCTCTCTGGGGCGAAGATTGTCGATTATTCCGGAAAATGCGACGCAGAGAAAGATTGGTGAGACGATTCTATCTACAACGTTGTAGATGACGTTGGGCAGGTGGTCCGGGGAGCAGTGTATCGTCTATCGATGGAGGAGAGAGGGAGAGGGAGAAGAGAAGACGGAATATAAGGGAGACGTGTCCAGATGGACGTTTGAGGCGTCCGATGATGAAGATGATGCATGGTGCGAAGATGATGATGGAGGAGACGATGATGAGAGGGACGATGAGGGAGACGTCTTAGACGTGGACGCGTGGGAGATCGATGATGAGGTGGTTGAGATCACCGTGGGGGCTCATCCTCTAAAGCATGAGACGAGCGACGTGATAGCTACCGAAGAGGAAGAAGACAAGGAGAACAGGAGCTCGAGAAAGGTTAACGAGAAGGTGATGGAACCGCTGTCTCATCCATCTCATCATCTGACCATCACAGGTGAGAGATGGAAGAGAGAAAGAAGACGTGAAGAGTTTGAGAGATGTCTTTGAGAGCCGAATGACTCTGACGAACAAGTTGGTGTGAGAGGATTGCATCATGGTCGCCGTCGCTCTTCGAGAATAAATAGAAGACAATCGTGACGTCACGTGTTGTAGATGATTCAATTAACGCTCAAAGAACGGTTATGAGAACAAGATAGAAAAATATCCGGATAAAAAAAACACAAATACCCGATAGATCAGCACAGCCTATAGCGCTTAGTCAGTGTGGAAGAAGTGCCGGGGCGTCTTCTGTATCGTATATACAACATCATCCTCCATATGTTCCTGTGCCCTGTCTTTGTAAGTTGTACCACATGCGATGAACGATTCTGTTGAACTGGTGGAATAAAATTAGATTTCATCAACATTTCGAGTCTCGGAAAAATGAGACAAGCAGGTTGCTCAAGACACAACGAATACCAACAACATACCAACACACGCACGTCTCAACGTTTACATGTTTACTCGCTATTCTCTCTTTGCCCTCGTCTGGGCTTGTCTGGCGCTACAATCTTCAGCATATCAGATCTATGCCATCAACTACGGTTACCAGAGAGGTGACGGTAGCTGCTCCAATCTACAGCAGATTCTCAGCGACTTCGCCATCATGTCTACCTACACCGATACCGTCAGAATCTACACCGTATCTGCATGCGGAGCCGGCCAGAATGTCTTGACCGCTGCCACTCAATACAACATGAAGGTCATCCTTCAGGTGAAAACCCATTCCATACCATCACGTTCTCACACCTCTAAAGGTCGTTCCTACTCCCGCCGCTGCCTACCAAGCAGACAAATCAGCTCTCGTCAACCTTGCCTCTCAGTCCAACTTCAATCGCGTCGTCGCAGTCATTGTTGGAGCAGAAGACTTATACAGAGGGGACACCACCGCTGACGCCCTTGCCTCTCAGATCACAGACGTCAAGCAGACGCTGATCAACTCCGGCCACTCTGGAGTGTTTGTCTCTCACGCTGATGTCTACTACCTGCAGCCCGCCAACGTTGTAGCTGCCTCCGACATCGTCACCATCGACGTGAGATCACCCGTCATCCATCTCTTCTCACCTTCTTCAGGCTTATCCTTATTGGGAGGGTGTCTCCATCGACGGAGCTCTCGCCGACATGCAGAATCACATCTCGAATGTGAGAGGATCTGCTCAAGGCAAGCCCATCTGGATCCTCGAGACTGGATGGCCCTCCACCGGTGCCTCAGAGGGTGCAGCCGTCCCCAGCCAGCAGAACGCCGCCACTTTCTTGCAGCAGATCACATCATGGGCCAACTCTCAGAACATTCCTCTCGTGTGGTTCGAAGCCTTCGATGAGCCTTGGAAGGGTGAGTTCACATCTCGATATTATGTTTCGTTTTATTCTTTCTCCTCACTCATCATCGCAGGAAATGGAGTTGAATCTGCATGGGGTCTATACAACAACGACAGAACACCCAAAGCTTACTTCACTCAAGTCATCCAGAACAGCCCCGCTTCATCTTCTACATCTTCCTCTCCCGCCACGACATCATCATCTTCATCGTGCCAGTCCATGTTTGCCAGTCTACAATGCAGAACGACATCGGAAGACCCTTCTAAAGTCTCTTCTGATGGTGTAGCCAACGCGAGAGGCTGGCTGTGTGGTACTTACCCTCAGTACTGCACGGACATCAACGCTGGTGGACAGTACAGTGGATGCAACAGCGTGGAACAAGTGTCGAATGCCATGAACAAGTACTACCAAGCTTATGGAGCTTCGCAGGGTGAGACAACGATGATGATGAAGGAGGACGATGTCTGATGATGTGTGCAGGAGCTCAAGCTTGCAACTTTGGAGGCATCGGAACTGTTGTTTCCAGCAACGCACAGACATCATCTGCCGCCCCAAAGACATCATCATCATCATCCGCCGCACCAAAGACATCATCCGTCGCACCTTCGATACAAGCCACTCCCACCACCTCAGCCACCCCGACCACATCATCATCGTCATCATCATCGTGTCAGTCCATGTTCGCCGGTCTACAATGCAGAACGACATCGGAAGACCCTTCTAAAGTCTCCACTTCTGGCGTGAGCAACGCGAGGAGCTGGCTGTGTGGTACTTACCCTCAGTACTGCACGGACATCAACGCTGGTGGACAGTACAGTGGATGCAACAGCGTGGAACAAGTGTCGAATGCCATGAACAAGTACTACCAAGCCTATGGAGCCACACAAGGTGATGATGATGATGAAGGACGACATCTGACGATGTGTGCAGGAGCTCAAGCTTGCAACTTTGGAGGTATCGGAACCGTTGTCTCCTCCCCCGCAGCTACTCCGGTCACCTCATCGTCGGCCGCCGCCCCCAAGACTTCATCATCGGCTGCCGCCGCTCAGACATCATCGTCATCGGGCAACGCGAAGACCTCGTTGGTAACACCAGCGTCCTCCACCTCTTCCCTCTCCACACCTCAATGTCAAACGAACACCTGCGGTGCCAGCTCTTGCTGCCCCGACAAGAAAGCAGGAAACTTGTGTTACTCTCCCGCCAACTACAGCTGCGTTGTAGATGAATCGAACGGAAACACCTACCTATGTGGAGCAGGTAACAAGTCTTGCGGAGGTGCTTGCTACAGCAGCAACGGCTACAAGTGCCAGAATGGAAATATTGTCCAGGCATAAAGATAGTTAGCATACGAGTCTTCTTTCATCTCCATCGTGCAACCTCACATCAAGGCTTTGAACTCGGTCCGTTCTATTCGCGTTTCATCTTGTTGGACGATCTGATTGGGATGTTCGTTTGCGGTGACTTAACGTGAATTTGAACTATACACGCTGATTTATTCTCTTTCCTCTTGATTCATCCAACACTAGACCGCTTTCTCTTCTGACGTCGCTCTCTGATCATTTGGAAGACGTTTGATGTCAGAAATATCTTGTGTCTCTCTCCTTCAAGTGTTTCATATTGTATCGAGAAACCCAGCCGCAAGCTCTTGCCCTCTATACTTCCAGTCAACTGTGCAGAGTGAGACGCCGCATCATCAATTGTACACCACCATCAGGGGGATCGGCGGCGTGCGAAGATAATCTGGTAACAGGATGGTCTCTTGGCCGTTTGGACTGGAGAGACAATCTTGCTCCTCCACATCGAGCGGTGAGCCGTCATCGTCTAAAAGTTTCACGGTCACAGCACACTTTGAGAGACGTCCTGAGAGAGGAGAAGCCTGTTCCGATGGTCAGCTCTTTTGGATGATAAAGTTTGCATACCCTATTCAGAGCGATGACGGGCTTGGGGGATAGAAACCGGCTCTCTCCTCGATAAGACTTCCTCTGATGAATTCTGAGGGGTTCTAGAAGCATAAAAGATGCAGGAATAGGGGGAGATAGAGGCAAGTCCAGATCTGACAGAACCTTCTCTTCTTTGTCTGCTTCTCTCTCCCTCTCTGCCGCCCACAGTTGATCGATCCATTCTAAAACCAAGGAGAACGGGGGTGGTGTGCAACCGTATACTTCCATTGTTTCGTGGGGTGTTTTGTGTGGGGTGTTTCGTGTGGTGGTCTTGTTGCTGTGGTGATATCCATGTCGATTGTTAGTGACATAGACAGATGATCTTCGGGCTGGCCCTCACCTTCGCGATCTGCGGAGATGAATCATGGAGAATCGTGGTGGATTCAGAGGCAAGATATGAAGATTGGTATAAACGACGGCCAAAATGCTTCCTGAGAACCACCTGAGTAGGGCGCCCATGGTTCGTAATCTAGCCTTCGTGGGACGGTTCGTGTTTAAGAACTCCCTTATCGGTGAACCCGATGATAAGGATCTTGCACTGTCAAAAGCGAAGGGATTATGATGAATAGGAATTCACCGCGGAGGCTGGCAAACCGCATTTTGGGGTGGGATGGATGACCGTTTCGACAAGCACCTCCGAATTTACTCCACGCGACTCGAATTCTGAAAATCCATCAAGAGAGATTCTGCATTTTCACAAAATCACTGGAAAACTAAGATCACGTCGACACGGGCTGGCGTGCGATAGGCACACCACTTTGTTGATGTGGTAATGAGAGCTTTCCTCACCGATTGAGAGAAGAAGGGAGATGACTCGGAGGACATCACGACGAATTCTGAAGAACACATACCAGGATACTACTGCGAGGGACCGAATCGGTCAGATGAGTGGGGCGAGTTGTTACATCCTGTGACACCAACGCCCATGATTGGAGGTGCCACCGATCGATGATGTTGGCCCAAAATCATGCGGCACCTCACAGAGACGAAGAGAGAGGCTGATGCATCCGAAGAATCCACCGACATCACATGTTGGACGGATCACCATCATCGACTCCAATCAGTTCACGTCCTCTTTATTCTAATTCTCTCGGCTCATCGTGTCCTCCAGACAGCTGCCTCCTCACGATGTGGCTCATCTTGTCCGACCGAAAGATGTTCTCTCCCTCCTCCACTTCTGCTTCTTCTTCTTCTTCCGATTGGTCGGACGGTTCCTGTCAATGTCATGAGCTCATGTCTAAAGAACTCCCTCACCTCGCTCGTGTTGACGCGTGGGCCAGAGAAGAGACCTGCTCTGGCTGATTTCCACACGTTCGTTCCGAGAAAAACGAGGGAAGCCAGGAGGATGATGCAGCCCCAGACGATGAGAACGTAAGAGCCTGCGTCCCAAATGAGATTTCCCGCCGGCGGGAAAGATTGGGGCGGGTCTCACCTTTGAAGACGGTCTGGCAGTCTGCACCATCCCACCAGGTGTTGCACTTGCAGTAGGCTGGGGATTCAATGCATTGACCGTTGTAGATGCACTTGTCCACACACGTCTTCGTTCCTGATAAGGTTGAGTGAAAATATACGAATGAGAAATAAATGGAGTGACATATAGAATGAAGTGAAGTGAGATAGAATGAAGTGACATATAGAGAAATGAATGAAAGACTCACTTCCTACGTTGAAATCCCAAACGACATTGTCACCTGGTGCTACTGTGGAAACGTTGGCCACCTTCCAAGAGATCCAATACCTATCCACGTGAGACGAGAGATCAATTTGCTCATCTTATCGATCTACAACGATGTAGACTGACCTCCCGGGAGGTAAATCCCTCAATCCATCATAACCATCCTTTCCATTGTTGATCTTTGCATAATCTTCCGTAGGTATGTCCAACCAGATCTGTCTCGTTCAGACATTTCATCTACGAAACGAATCTCACGTATCCCTTCTCCGCGTAACAGTGGCCGCGAGTCACGATGACGCTACTGAACGGCTTTGGTAGTAGATCTGCATCTTTCTTCTTGAAGTTCAAGACGGAGAGCTGTCCGCTGTCCTCCAAGTCGAAATAATAATCGCTGTACGTATTGGTGGGCCCGAGAGAATAGGCTAAGTTGTCGCCGATGCTGCCCATAGTGGAGACTGGTCTTTGGTCAGCGTTTGTGGATCGAATGAAGCTCACTGAAATAGATGTTGATGTCTGCAGTGTAGACGTACTGTATGAATCAGTTCCTCTTCGGTGATGATGTGATGGTCGTGATGGGTACGGTGATGATCGTGACTCACAGCTGAACCTCCGTAGGGGATTATTGTGATCAACCAATCTGCATCATCAGGGATGTCGAAAGAGCATGTCCTCTAGTTTGAGTGAGTTCCTATCGCGTCATGAAGCGGAATAGAAGGAAAGCGGTGTCGGTTGACTCACCAACCAGTACGCTCCAGATGGATTTTCATTGTTAAACATGTTTGCAGAGAGTTGTCCTGTCTTATTGTGATCGTGTCCTACACCTCTGTAGGAGACGACAACCTATCTATCATCAGATGATGTCGTCTTGTCAAATCATATGATGTCACTTTGTCTAACGTCTAAAAGGTATCTCGAATCTCATGACCCACCTGAAATAATGGACTACCGTTGGGAGTATTCGTCTTGACTGACTTCAAGTCAACAGTGAGGTAAATCGTCGGTTGAATGAATTTGTCTCCAGGTATATATTTCAAAACGAAGGGTTTCTCTCCAAATTGTATGTTGGTGTTGTTATATAGAACCCAATCTATCCCATATCGGCATCACATACACATCATTCACCGACTCACCTGTGGCCGTGACGACATATGAAAGGAGACACAGGAGGGTCACTCTCTTAAGAACATCTCCCCTCGACATGATCTTTCTCCCTCCCTTGCGAATCTGATTTTCACATTCTTTTTCGAGATTTATTGACCATCTACAATCCTCTATTTATTCACACAAAAACGATCAGCTTCATCTCTAAGACTATCCCTCTCCTGTCCTTCCGTGTTCGGCGGCCTTCAAGAGGTTCTCCTTTCTCGTCTTGGCCAGTTGAATGAGATTGAGAGCTCCGAGCCTCCCCGCAGAGAGGGTCTCTAACGCTTCCGACAGCTGCTCCGTCGTCTTCTCTAAATCCTCTTGCGTGTATTCAAACAGTGCCTTCTCTTCCCCTCTCTCCGCTTGGTAGTAGGCAAAGACGTAAGCGTACTTTAGAACATTCCTGCACTCCAACAGCACCTGTCCCCTCATCAGCGACAACCTCTAAACATAACGTCCGCACCTCGGTCCCTTGTAGAATGTAATTCAACTCGTTCGTTGTGAGTGCATCTCTTCTCATCTCTAATGTTTTCGTCACAGCTCGGTTTCTGATCTGCTTCTCCAACTCGAACGAGTGCGAGTGTGAATTGAATCGTCCATAGTAGTAGAGGTAGCTCTCCAAGGCGGCCCTCTCTTTCTCTCTGCTCTCTTCTCTCTCTTTGATTCTCTCGCGGCGTGAAGAGTGACCTCCAAAGAAGAACCAGGTAGTCTTTCGCTTCTCCGTCTTAAGGCTCTTGTTGCAGTTGTAATAGTCATTGTGGCCCTTCCAAGGACGAACGCAGACCCAACACCACTCGTGTTTGCATTGGCGGCAGGTCATGTGATTGCAACCGCCGTTCTTCTCTACGGGGCTCTCGCACTTTGGACACTCTTTCGTGTTGACTGTCTTCCAGTGTGTCGTCTCTGAATCATCTTTACACTTCTTCTCCCACTCTCGAACCTGATGATGATGAGATGAGAATAAAATGAAATAAATGGGAATCAATTTGACGACATCTCACCTCTTCACAAGTGACAGGGGCGTGAGCTTCTCTATGGCAAGTGAAGCAGAACCGATAGCCACACGAGCACCTCACGATGGTGCCGTTGATCATGTCCGCCGTGATGGCATTTCCACAATTGGGTTGTGTGCACCACTTGACTCTGCCTTCAGAGTGTTCGACGAAGGAGCGGGTAAGGAAGCTCAAGTAACGATCGTAAGTCTCCTCTTTGACTAAAGCCTTCACGATGGACTCCCTCACGAGCATGGCACAGCCCCGACTTGGACAGCGGATCTTAGAGGCCTCACCTGTGGGACGAGATGAGTATTTCTTCGTCTCGGAGGTGGTGATTAGAGGATGGAGATGGATCACCTTCGTTGATCTTCATGGTGAGGTAACTAGACCAACAATCGTTACAGAAGCGATGTTCGCAGTGAAGAGCGGTACAGGCCTCGGGCAGTGAATCTTCTCCACAGATGAGACATTCTTCTTCACCAGAGAGGGAGATCGGTCCATGCTCGTGTGAACTCTCGTCGTTGACTTCGACTTCGGAGATGGAGACGCCGGCTTCTGCTTGGGTCTGACACGGTCAGCGATGGAAAATGGATGGGTGAATCACCCCCTCTGGATTCTCGAAATACTTTGCAATGAGAACCTCTCTCTTCCACGAAAAATGTCGTAAAAGAGCGGCGGCTACAGAGGTGGGAATTGATAGAAGATCGGCAACAAATGCAATCTCCGTCTGTTGTCGGCTGATGATCTCTTCTGGAGATAGACATGCATATTCGTCCAGGGGGGCTGTGTTCCCGCCGGTCGTCTCTTGAAATGGAAAGTCCTCGTCGTCTGTATCATCGTTCGGGCAGGTGTCTACCCTCTCGGAGTCCTCCGCTCCTTCGCAAGGTTCTTCCTCTTCCTCCTTTTCATTGTCAGCGACAATTTCCGCACGAACATATAGACGATGATGTGATCTTTATAGCGATTGATGTGAATCGAATCTCACCGGCTCGTATAGAAACCCGCTCGCCCGTGATCTGCGTCGATTTATGTGGTCCTCCACACTGAATGCCGGAGGCTCTTCCATTTCTGCATCCACATTTGCGTTCAGAGATTTCTTCTTGCTGTCGGCCGGTACATCACAAGAGGGTGCTTGGTCCTTCGACACAGTTAACCCGCGAACCCTCTTCAAGATGGACTTGATGGCCATTGCTCGCGGTTGTTCAGAAGAGACGACCCTTGTGACAATCGTGGTTGTCTACGTTGATGATATAGTGTCACAGAATTAGTACAACTGTCGACAAGCTTCGCTGAACGAAAAGACCCGAAGGGCTTCGCCGTTTGTTCTCATCGAAAGAGGTCGAAGAATGGCTTTCTGCGAAACGACAACGTGGACCAGCTTCTGAAGAGGGAGAATATCTCTATCGGTGATATCGGTTGACGAGATGGATGACATCCGTTGAGATGACAATAAAAGAAAGGATCGGTGTCACTCTGATGAATGATGCGGTGGACACTCGACCAGGATCAGCCGTTCGATGAGCTCTCTTTCACGGGATCTCGAAACAGTTCCTCACTCTGACGTGGAACAGTCTGAAATACAGTCTGGTTCCTGCGAGCGGATATGTTAGATGAAATGCTGCTGAGTGAACACAACATGCAGTCCACAGTGGCATATCTTTGATTAGCCTCGGCTGACTTTTGCCTTTTCTCAACACCACAAGAAATACGAAGATCTTCAGTGCCGAGGGGGTTGTAGTTGCGGAAGAAAGGCAGTTAGGACAAAGACAAAGACATCGACCATGCCACTTGGCAATTCACAGAGTTCTCTCAATGGCAGTGAGAACGATCCTCTGATCAACAGCCGAAACCGATCGGAGGTGAGTCTTATGACATTCTTCATCTCTCAGTTCTTATACTAGATGGTGAGCGTGTCTGGCGATAGACATATTCATTCAGTAGAGATTCAACCATCTGCCTGTTGTTGTAGGGACATCTTCCATTGACTTTTCAACAGACGGATACATTAGAGGGTGGTCAATATCATAACCCTAGACATTCCATCGATTGGGAGTTTCCTGGTTGGGGTTCGGCGTCCAAACTTCATTTAGATGAAGCGACTCTAACGGGTGAGATTCTCGTATCTTCACGAAATACACATTGTCTACCCTCTCGATGGATCGTCTCGTGACATTCGATTCCATCGATCGACCCCTTTCAACTGACAATCATGCAGCTGAACCCACCAAGGGACATCAACTGTTGGGTCAATGGAGGGCCACTTCCATCGCAGGAAATGACATCACATCTTCTTGTCTATACGTCGCCGGTTCGTGTGCAGCTGATGCTGGCCAGTATGCCCCCATCTCCCTGGGCATCGTCGCCATCGTCCTCTACATCTTTCGAAACATCTACGCCGAGGTGACATCTCCTCTTCTGTGATCCCAATCATGTATCTCATCTCCATCTCAGGTTGGAACCGCTCTCCCTCTCAACGGAGGTGCCTACAACGTCCTCTTGAACTCGACCACGAAGCTCATCGCCTCATTCGCCGCATGTCTAACCCTCGTCTCTTACATCGCGACGGCCGTGGTGTCTGCCACGTCTGCAGTCAACTATTTGGGATACCTCTGGACGGATTTAGACCCACACTGGGCTGTAGTAGCCCTGTTGGGTGTCTTCGCTTTCATGACTCTCATGGGATTGAAGGTGAGATTTGAGATCTCTCTGCGTCGTGTAACGTCGGAGGACGTGACGAAAGATTCCGCGATGGCGGGACGATGATGCCTCGGGGTCGTGATGACATTTCTCTGATGATGAGATAGGAATCGGCCAACGTCGCTCTGATCATCTTCACGATCCACATCGCGACCATGTTGCTTCTCATCGTCATGTGTGTCGTTCATCTGTGCATCAAACGCGACATGTCTATATTGGTGGTGAGTCCCCATTTTATTTTATTTTATTCTCATCGACGCTCCTCTCCTTCTCATTCGTCCAAACTTGTATTCAAATGTATATTCTATATAATGTCATATAGAATATAATGTCTATACAAATCGACTGAATTTCCTTTTCACAGAACAATTGGAAGGATCCTGCACCGAGAGACAGAGACGTCGCCAGCGCCATTTACTTCGGATTCTGCGCGGCCCTCCTCGGAGTTTCCGGCTTCGAAACGTCCGCCAATTACGTCGAGGAACAGAAGCCAGGTGTCCCTCGTGAAACGACTACGACGATCTGAACCCATCAGGTGTCTTTGCAAAGACGTTGAGGAACATGTGGTACGCTGTCGCCTTCTTCAATCCCACTCTGTCCTTCTTGGCAACGTGCATCTTGACGAACGCAGAAATCAACGACAATTCGAAGGTGATCCGTCCGTCTACAACTCGCCATTTTTAATTCCGCGGGGGTTTCGCATTGACCCGTTGTAGAGCCTACTTGCCTTCATGGGATTTCGAGTTACGGGAGATTGGCTGAAGATATTGGTCTCTGTCGATGCATTCATGGTTCTATCGGGTGCCGTTCTGACGGGATACGTTGGAATCATCGGTTTGGTGTCTAGGATGTCGCTGGACAGGTGACTGAGATATGCGATCGCGGATGCGATGGAGACTGACGAGAGGAGGTGTCTTCCGATGTTTCTGGTGAAAGAGAACCCTTGGAGGAAGACAACTCACTTTATCATTTTGGGTGAGTGTCTATACAATATCTCTCTAGTTTTTTTTGAATCGAGAATCATGTGAAAATTTTAAATTGAAGCGAGAAAAAAATTAAATTCGTTCAGGTTTCTTTGTGATTACATCTTACCTCTACATCATCGTCGGTGGACAAATTCGCTCATTGGAGGGAGTCTACACCATTGCATTTCTCAGTGTCATGGCCCTCTTCGCTGCTGGTAACATGATCCTCAAATACAAGAGAGCCCAGCTACAGAGAGAGGTGGGCGACGATCTACAACCCGCCAGAAATGTCGTCGAGCCGATGTACAGGTTACGTCTAGCTGGCCTGCTGTCCTCTTTGGCTTCTGCGCCGTATTGTCCGGCATTGTCGGTTGTATCGTGAGCGATCCACAGTACGTACCGTACTTTTTGGGTGAGTCGTGTTCGCAGATGCGTTCGCAGATCTGCGAGCTGACGGAAGATTCTAGGATATTTCGGTGTGACGTTGGCCATCGTCATGACCATGTTCAGCCGAAAGAAGGTGAACATTTATTTGATCTTATTTTATTTCATTCTACTTAAAGAGTTCGTACGTCCAACGAAAAGAAATTTTCAATCGAAAAAAGATTTCCACAAACATACGAAAAAAAGAAAGAAAAGTACAAGACTGACATTTCATATAGGTATTCAAATTCATCACGTATTTTACTCGGAAATTCCGATTCCTCCACGGAATGACCGAGAGTTTCTACCGATCTGCCAAAGAGATAGAGAACCAGCCCATGGTCTTCTTTGCAAAGACAGACGACCCTTCTACTCTAAACAAGGCCATCCTCTATGTCAGGGACAACGAGCTCACCAACTGGCTGCAGATCGTCCACGTCTACAAGTGAGTCGTTATGGCGGGAAATTTTTGGCGGGAGATTTTGGCGGGAATGTGACACTTGTGTAGGAGTGAGGAGCTGATACCGGCTAATCTGGAGAACAACGTGCTCTTCTTAGACAGACAGTATCCAAAGCTCTGCATCGACCTCGTAAGACGATGACACCATCATCATCATCGAGATCGCACGTCTGACCTCTAAAGGTGTTGGTGCAAGGGTCCTTCGAACCAAAGGTAGTCAAGGCCGTATCAGAGACATTGAAAGTGCCTCGCAACTTTATGTTCATCACGTGCCCCGGTGGACACTTCCCTCACAATTTCAGTGAGCTGGGAGGTGAGATGAGAAGGTGATGGAAGATGACTCATGTGATGCAGGTCTCAGACTCATCACACATTGAGAGATCGAATTTGATCGATAAAGTAGATTGTTTTATTGTTCTTTTATTTCGTTGTGTGATTCTTTCAACGTATATTCTTCTATGGTAAATGAATTGAACCATTCTTAAGAGTCACATGAAGCCCCTGCAGACATGTCACTGAGAGAACACTAAAACGAAGAGAATGTGGGGAGAGAATCGTCTTTCATTTCGTTACTCTCTCGTCAGCTAGACCAAAGAACTTCTATTCCTTACATCCAGGACAATAGTGGACCTTTCGATTCTGTGTCGTTGTCCAACCCACACCATCCACGTAGATCCCGTAGCCTTCCCTCGCGGCGTTCCTCTCGTCACCGCAGGCGCAGCACAAGTGGGCGCTAGTCAACTCGCAATGGTCGTGGCCACAGTCTTTCATCTTAGACGCGGATGAGAAGAGATGATGATGATGATGACGATGATGATGAGGCGCTCACCTGCCATTCTTTGGGGACCTTTTTGGTCGGTCGAGTGTCGGGAGCTCCTGCTGCCAAGAGCAGTTGACCTACTGGTGTGTCACGTGTTGTACGCCAGTAAGCTTTCTCTAAGCCAGCTCGCACCACTCGCTCGTCAGTTAAGAGCAGTCGAACCATCTGGTGACTAGATCAACTGAATTCGGACCTTTCACGTCACTCTTTTTTATTATGAATAAGATAAATGAATGCTTTTGAATGAAGAATGAAGAAATAAAGAGCGATGTGATCTGATCACCTCTACATGATTCATCTCCGTGGCAACCGTGATGGCACTGTTATCACAGTCCGAAGGGTCCACCCTCTCGTCCTTCAGCAGACACTCCACCACCTGAAGAAATCAACAACAAATCACAACCAATATCTTCACGTTATAGTTTCCATCCATCGCGGCACGACGTATCGTGGCATTATTCGTGTCACCTGGATTCACTCTCTCGTCTCTCAGTAATAAGTTGACCATGTCCGTAACACCGGAGGCGCCGGCGTTGATCAGACAACGATTGCCATCCACGCTGGGGTCTCCACCGAGATGGAGCAGTAGCTCCACGATCTGAAGGATGTAAGTCAGTTGGTGGGGAGAAAAAGGGGCTCACGTCGGTCCTTGAGGTGCTGGTGAACCACTTGAGAAGGTATTGGTCGTGGATGTGTAAGGCGACGCCGGGGTATTCTAATATCATCTTGACGTAATTTGTGGGCCATCTTTCTAAATCTCTGGCATTCGATCAGCGATCGTGATGCGAGATGGATGATGCGCGATGGATGATGAGTATCGTGTGCGATCGTGTGCGATCGACCAGCTCACTCTGCTATGTATCTCATGTAATACTCTGGAATCTGTTTTCGGTCAATTTCCTTCCATCCTTTTTATCCTGCACACCTGCACGCCGTGGGCAGAGAATACTAGATTCAATACCCAATGTTCGTTCTGTGCGACAGCCGCATCGATCAGATGAACATCGTGCTCTCCCAACTTCCTCATCATCGTCACAAAGATGCTCGGATCAGCCAGACGAACTGCATGAGCGAGAGCCTTCTCTGAAGGTCTCGCTCCTTCGCTCAGCAATTCTTCTACAAACTTCTCGTCGTTGATTTCGCAGGCTCTCTGCAATAGAATGGACAATTGCTGCGGAGAAGGCGAAGGAAACAGCTGGAGAGATCAGAAGATGAAGACACTCGTGAGACAGATCACTTGGCGCATCTGTTGACGATACTCGGGTAGACCGAAATAAGCGAGGGAGAGATCGATGCGCGGATCTTCAGCTAACACAGCCAAAGCCTGAGACCCGATCAGAAGGAGATCTCGACCGATGATTGTGAATCGATGAAGACACACATCTTCGTGGCCTGCAGACTGGCACATCTTCCCCACGCTCTTGTAGACTCTCTTCAGCTTCTTCTCTTTTTGGCTCAATATGTATCGCAGAGCGCCCGCCAAGCCTTTACACCCGTTAGTGACGCGCAAGATAGGGATCGTCGCACCTCTCTCGATGACTGTGCGAAGTATATATAATCTCGTCGCAGATCTTCCATCAGACGCTCCCGGCAGCTCATACTGTTGTAGTGTGTCACCATCTTTTGATGATAATGGTGTCACGAGACATGATTCATCTGAGAAAAGTCTCACAGCTGCATCTCTGACTAGACTCTCAACAGATGAGCCACTAGACTTTGTGAACATCTCTCGGATGATGTAGTTCTGTAACAGAGAGA
Source organism: Planoprotostelium fungivorum (assembly GCA_003024175.1). Taxonomy (NCBI): domain Eukaryota; phylum Evosea; class Variosea; order Cavosteliida; family Cavosteliaceae; genus Planoprotostelium; species Planoprotostelium fungivorum. The sequence goes on along the minus strand of MDYQ01000047.1, from coordinate 52,395 downwards.
GCGAAAGGATGTGTCGTGCCCTCTCACGCCATTCTCTGGACACCTGCGGGTCGTCTTAGTTCAGGAGTTGACACGTGGACAGATGGACCATCTGAGATGGTGATGCTCACCTGTTGGACTCGGCTCCACATAACAAGTTCTACTAGCTCTGAAGTGTCAGGCCTCCTTCTTTTCGTCGTTGCAACTGTTAGACGGCGACATCGAGGGAACAGACGATACATGATATCATCGAAGACGTCCGTACCAACGATTTCACACAAGAACATACCTGAGAGGGTTAAGGAGGCGGTGCCTTCATGATCGATCGCAGACGTCGTAATCAAGACTCACATTTTCCAATCTGAGAGGGCGTGACACAATTGGGGAAACTCATGAGGCTTATTGTACCCAATGAAAAAGGAAGACAGATGAGAGCAGACGAAGATGGCACCTTGTTTCTGTGAATGCACCGACAATTACAAAAAGGTCACGTGACACGACCACTTTCTGTGTCATATCAGTAATCGTCCAGCACATCAACAACATGAGCGCTTTATCTATCACATCTACACTGACCTTGAGGAATGGCATCAAGATGCCTCGTTTTGGATTGGGTGTATACGAAATGAGTGGTCAGCAGTGCACGAAATCTGTCACATGGGCTCTCGAACAAGGCTACCGTCTAATTGACTCTGCAGAATGGTCAGTCTCTTCTTTTCACCAACTCGCCATCGCGATCTTCGATTGCATACTTACGTCTCAAGGTACGAGAATGAGGAGGAGAGTGGAGCTGCCATACGAAAATGGGTGGATAGCACACCAGGAGCGAGCAGATCCTCCATCTTCTACGTCTCGAAGTTGAAGTCAAACAGAGGATACCAAGCTACCAAATCGTCCATCCAGGAGTCACTCGACAAGTGAGAACAATGCTACAGCTCGATGTCACCCTCTTACGTCTCATCATCAGATGCGGATTGGGTTATATTGATCTCTATCTCATCCACTCCCCTCACTCTGGCAAACAAAAGAGACTAGAGAGCTGGAAGGCCATGGAAGAAGTGAGTGTGCTTCCATTAGACGATGATTGACTCCATCTTCAGGCGGTAGACAGTGGCGTCATCCGAAGCATCGGTGTGAGCAATTACGGAACGAAACACATCAGAGAACTTCTCGATGCATGCAGGATCAAACCTTGCATCAATCAAGTGATACACATCACCCTCTCCATCGATTGACTGTTCTACAGGTTGATCTTCACCCCTTCATGACAAGAACCGATATCGTCAAACTCTGCAGAGACAACGACATCCATCTCATGGCGTGGGGTCCTCTCGTTCGCGGAGAGAAGTTTGATCATCCAGTGATCGTGTCCATGTCGAAGAAATATGGAAAGTCACCCGCTCAAGTGAGACACCTCTTCACCACCATCATGTGTCATAACACGTGATGCCATCACATCATGTGTCGTTGCACATCGTCATCTCATTCCATATAGATCCTCCTGCGATGGGGTCTACAACACGACTTCATCACCATCCCAAAGTCAGTGTCTAAAGACAGAATCATACAGAACAGCCAAGTCTTCGATATCAACATCGAACCGGAAGACATGAAGGTCATGGACGCTCTCGATGAATACTTTGTCACAGATTGGGATCCCACGAAGGCAGATTGAACGAATTTGCCTCGTTGTAGACCGAAGAAACGAGAATAAAACTCTTGTACACGTTTTTCGATTCATTTTTTTCACCGCCTTGGTTCTAAGGCCACGGACTCTTCGTATAATTTCTCCTCATCATGACCGTTGACAGACATGAGGTACTCTCTCAGACTCGGCTCACTCTCTAAATTGTAACCCGTCTGTTGGTACATCATGATCTCTCTGATGATCTGCACACGTGACATCAGATGACGCGGTGATGATGGACGTAGGTCATGCATGATCTCACCCGGTAGAACATGTTACACTTTTCAAAATTGACGATTCCTGCTTCCATCCAAGTCGTATTTCCTTCTTCAACTGCTCTCCATCAGACATCGTGATCGCGATCATGATCGACATCGTGATCATGGCGATCATCTCACCCATGACAAGATCAGTGAGGTACACTCCCAAGTACGGCACGCAAGGAGGTTGTAGGGTGTGGAGTCTGTCTCGGTAGCTCTTGTATGATTTGTCTGGCGACAATATCGCGTGCATGTCTTGATAGATCTGCGTCCACTGTGGAGAGACTTCCGCCCATGTTCGCTTCAATCGATAGATGGGTGTGCTGTTTAATCCGGATAATATTTGAAACGTCGTGTTGTAGTTGTTCAAATCGAAGCAGCACTGTCATCTTTCAGCATCAAATATGACAAATGATCATCTTGAGATGAAAATTCTTTTAGAGGAGAAATTTGTATTTGTGAAATGATCAAACGATTCATTAAAAAGAAGATGAAAAAAATAACGATAAAAGATGAAAAATGAAAATGCCACCTTTGCAATTTCAATGAATCTGGAGATGACCAAACCACCGATTTTGACATCACAAGGACGGAGGATCTCCGTTTGCACCCACAGACTGATCTGTTTCGAAATTTAAATTCGATTTCTGGCGGGAAGACTTCTCACCCGATTGAAACGTTGCGTGACGTGAGTGAGATTGGGAGAGTATTTCTCCTTCTCTTTGATGGAGAGACACTCTTGTGGTCGGATCATACGAAACATGTTGTATTCTATACGATGGAATCAGTTGAGTTGATGAAGAGATCAGATCAAATGATGAGATGAGATCGTGAAGAGATCATCAGATCGCATGATGACATCACACGTGATGAGATGATCACATGATGAGATGACATGATGACTCACCTATGATGGTCATCTGTCTAGCTATCTCCACGGCCGGAATATCCAACAGATCAAAGTAACCGTTGAACGCGTACGGCAGCTCCATCTTGGGTGCCTTTCTCTCTTCAGTTTCGTCTCCATCTTCTACCTCTCACGCTGGTCGAATTGCTTCTCTTCGTGATGGACTTGGAGTAGATGTTGACTCTCTTTCGAATCTGGTCTCTGATTTTCTTGGCCAGGTGGTGATTTTTCGGTGAACTTTCCAGATCATTTTCCACGAATTGTATGAGCTCTTCGGATAATTCATCGTTGAAATCTCCGACGTTGACTTCGATCCATCTGGCCAATACGGTGCAGATCCTTTTTCAAGTCATTTTGCCGTCTACAACGTTGTAGATGATCACCTGGGGTGGGATTTTTCGGGTTCTAATCGCTCGAGGGAGCGGAATCGGCTGAGACAAGACCGTAGAACGACATCGGGAGTGGTGAAGGCACGATAAGTCAGTAGAAAGCAAAGAACGAAATCGATCTCTGTGTGAGACGATCAGCATCGCTCATGATGGAGATCGTGATGGAGATCACGATGGTAGTGATGATCGAGTGATGATCGGACACATCATTGTGATGACATCCACATGCGAGCGTCATGTGATGATCGTGACGTGATGGCGATGCCGATGCCGATGATGGATTCGGTGACCCACCTTGTTCTTCTTCGTTCACTTTCTCGATGAGAGTCTCGATGGGTGCCGATTTGATTCTTCCGTTCTGCCCCATCTGAACGCGGCTGTTGCTCCTGGCCTTCCCCAACATTTCCGGGAATTTCGCGTTGCTCGTCATGATACCCGAGCCCGTCAGCCACCCCATGCCGCTCAGCCTGAGACTCTCAGTTTGAAATTTGAATCCGCATTTTGGCGGGAATCACCTGAAGCTGTCGAAATCTTCCATGGTGGGATCACTCTCCGTCCTCTTCGGGCTAGCAAACAAACCTTGTGTTCCCTTCTACCATTATTTTCCCGCCAGACTTTCGATTTCAAATTTCAAACTCACGTCGACGCCTTCGGCATCCTCTCTGAGGCTCTGAGTGAAGTACAACGATTGAACGAGTACGTCTGAAATTTCGGGTGTGATTTCACTGACACCTCCCGCCTTCAATGTCGATTTCGCAGATTTGACCCTGCGAATCGCAGAAACCCATTCCACGCGATCTTCCTCGTTCTTACACCGGAATGCGAATTCTACGACGTTGTAGATCGTCGCAAATATTCGTGCCCCCACCTCGACCGTCGTATGTCTTGATGGTGAAAGTATCTTTCGTGGAAACTTCCAAGGTGGACCAATTCAATGGGACGCAAAATAAGGGAGAATTGGCCGAGTCAGCCGATTTGTAACAGTGAATTTCCTCGTTGTAAATGACCACCCAGTGGTCCACCCATTTCCCCAACACCCCCGCTGAGTCGATCGTGAGACGAATTTTGGCGGGAAAACGACTCACAGTTGTGCTTGAGGTTACCCTGTTTCCCTCTCTTGTCTTTCATCACGTACATCAACGGCTGCTCTCCTTCACTCCTCCTCCATATCTGTCTCTCTCACCTCAAATTCTGGATCGATGAATCGATTAAAACCTTCAGATACGGCCGCTCCCTTCACAGATGGTATCATGTTTAAATATTCCTGCAGCTTCCTCTTGATGGGCTCCAGGACGGCATTCAATTGGGGTAAATTGAAGCTCCTCTCGTATTTAGAAGGCCACGGGATGTTGGAATGGGGCAGATCGTCGATGGTGTCCAGCTGGATGAGTCAACGCGGAAGAGTTCGTGAGGGTCTTACCTCTTTGTGGAGTTGGAGTAACTGTTGATGATTGCGAAAGATGTCGGTTGTTTCACCGGGAGTCCCTCCTTTACCACTCTGGCTGATCAACAGAACCGAAGATATCTTCAATTGCAAGATGACTTCGTAACCTTTTCCCTCTGCTGTGTGATGTGTCAAAGTTGAGGGTGTGGTATGATATGATATCACGTCTGACCTTCTTTCTTTTTAGGGACAGGAATGAGTTTCTCTACGATCAACCAATCTTTCGGTGGCTCTATGAAGCAATCTGAGGGTGATCCCTCCTACGCAAGATCATTTAATGCCAGTCGTCTCTCTACCAGTGCGAAATATCCATATGAACTCACCGGCGTGTTGACATCGTCTAAGAAGACCGTCTTGTGTTTCATTGGGGTCATCCATGTCATTGATCTCTTTATGAGCCCGACTTTTTTCGGCACAGAAGGTGAACCGCCAACTGGTACAGCATCAGTGGGACGTGATTTTTGTGGCGGTTGAGGTTGTGGTGAATCGGATGCTGGTCCTCTCCTTTCCAATTCGGGCTCAGATTCGGAGCGGTAAGGAGCCCTCAGCTCCGGTTTGTCGTTAGACATAGAGAGGAGCTCGGTGATATGATGTGGTTGGACGAGAAATATTTGTCCATTGTAAAGAGAAAAATCGTAACGGCTGCCGCGCGATATTTTGAGATTGCCACCACTGACAGCGCATCATCATCGGGCGTCCATTCGTGATCCATGAAGAGAGCCTGTGAGCCCTGCAGAAGGAGCCATCTGAGATGTGAAGGAGGTAGGAATTCACACAGTTGAGTGTGAGATTGATGTTTCGCTAGCTCGACCATGTACAAGATGCATTACCACAGGTAGATCGGAGGGATGTGTAGATAGTCAATCGAAGAGAAGGAGAATCGATCGAGCTCCAACTGTTCACATCTCGCCACATGCGATCGATCCATCGATCCAGACCGTCACCGATGCACCGACGTCATCGTCCAACGACTTCAACATTGTAGTAGATTATTTAGAACATTTAGACGATGCACCGCCCATGTTCGATCAGAACAATGACGATGCGGATCCATCGATCTCCCAATCAGAACCCCTCATGTCACCTCTGACACTCGAACAACTCTTGAACCTCCCCGAATTCGAAGGGCAGGATCTGCACAAATTGGATTGGTCCACGAAACCGATCGGCCATGCCGAGCTAGAGCACCACCCAGAACATCTGAACGCAGTCTTAGACGTATGGGAGAAGAGGTATGATGCATGAGAGAATCTCGTATGACCCACGAAGGGGATACTCCACTCGCGAGGAGGCACAGAAGATCATGTGGGCCATAGGAGAGATCGCAAAGAGGAAGAAGATGAGGATATCGAATCTCACCGAGGAGCACATGGAGGAATGGCAATTCAACGTGGATGTAGAAGACAAGGTGCGGTGTCATCGACATGATCCATCATCCGATCTGATTTCGAAATCAGATGATCAAAAGGATGGTCGAAAAGAACCCCATCGCCTCCATGTTGTCTAATGATTATCACGAGACGCTCTGCATCAATGAGGCGTTCACCGATCTGACCAGCTATACATTGGAAGACACTCGAGAGTTCAACCTACCGGCCAGCATGAGCCTCTTCTATTACAAACCAGAATCGATTCGGGACATGATCACGGCGAACTTGAGTAAGAAGAAGATGCAGACCTTCTACACGGCTATCAAAGTCAAGCAACCACCGAAGGAATATCCCGTTCGATATATTGACGGAGAGGTGAGATGGATGTGTTGCATGTGCAGATGATGTGATGAGTGACCCGTTCAGATGTGGGTGGATGGTGTGGCTCAAGTGTCAAGATGGTTTGATCTGTTTGATACACCTAGATTAGTCTCCATGCATTTCATGCCCTTCCCAAAGAAATAAAGTTACAGTGCGATACGATGGCTCCACTCTCACCCAGGGAACATCACATCGAGTTATCTGAGGCGTCGTGAGTCAGTTTGATGAACTCAAGCTTGACCCGTTGTATCCTTACTATAACGATTCTCGATCGTTCACAAAAGATCCAAATCAATCACAATCACAACCATTCATTCTCTTTTAGCATCTCTGAGGACGGAAGCTGATCTTGGCCTGTCCGTTATTCTTGAGAAGGCCCAGTGGAGCCTCTCCACCATCGCTCCAGGCGTGGAAGAAGTAGCTGACCTTCTCTTGCTTGAAGTACTGACAGTTGTTCTGCATGTCATTCCAGAAGGCAGAGAAGTTGTCCATGTTGTCAACGTTGCCTCGGAAAGCATGACCTCCCTTTCCTGAAGTCCAGAGTGTTTGTGAGATGATGTAAGGTCTCTTGATGTTGTTGTTCTTCATGAAGTTGACCTGATCAGATTTAGCACCCATAGATGTGCGCGTTGACGATGACGATGATGTCTACGATGAAGGGGAAGATGATGACAATGCACCTGTCCCTTCAGATAGTTGAAGTGAGCTCTGGCATTGGGTACTGCTCCGGGGTGGTAGTACCCTTGAACTGTCCAACGTCAGACCTCTGATAGAGACTCACAGCTCACTGTGTACGTGGGTGAGGGCGACCGCATCTCTGACTTGCTTTCCCCAGTTGCTCAGACTGTTGCCGCTCTTGTATTCTCCTCTATCCCAGTCATCGGAGATGGTAAGGGGCACCTGTTCAAGTCAGCCGAGAGATTAAAACCGAATAAAATCGATTCACCCCGTATTTTGCGAGCTTGGCCTTCAGATCGTTGAATGGCTTCATCCAGTACTGTCCTTCCTCTCCGAGCTCATCACCGAAGGCGACAGAGTGAATGACGTATGGTGCAAACTTTCCTACTTCAGCATCTTGAAAGACGGCAAGGAGAGCGTTCTCAGCCTGCTTCATGAGCTTGTCGTTGGGTCCAAAGTCCCAGAAGAGCATGGGGATGACTCCCCTGTTCGAAATGTCGGCGATCGGATGTCGTATGGTTAGCGATTTACATGTTGTTGTCTCGACCAGCTTTGACCAGATTCTTGTAGACAGATACGTCTCTGCACGTGGTGAGGTAAGTTCTGACGAATGTCGCTCCGTAATCCTTCTTCATCCTCTGCATATCTTTAGAGATGTGATCGTAGCTGGTGCTAGAGCCACAACCTTCCTCCATGGGATAGCTGAACCTTCGAAGAGATCAGATCGTCGTAGACACTATTGCGTCTGTGAACTCACCCCAAAAAGCCATACATGCGATCGTTACCACACCACCAATCGTTACGATCCATGGAAGGCTTAGAACCACTGAATTTGGCTCCTCCAAGAGGGAAGCAAGTGCTGTTTGCTGCATGGGTAGCTACAGACAAAAGCAACACGAGCGCGATGCGTAACTGCATGTTTGTCGTTGGATTTCTGTTTGTAATGATCTGCGCATCGACTGCGGAAGGGAAGTTTCGATCAGAAGATGGGGAGGAGAATTCGTGGTATGAGTTGTAAGGCGGATCTCAACCGGCCCTATGAAGGAAAAGTCTCTGGCTGTGTCACTTTCTCTGGTGTCTTGATTGTCACCCAGGTTAATTCAATCCCAATGCTGTCCTCAGCACTATTCACCTCTCTAAAGATGTTCTGTTGTCTGTCTGTATTCGCAGTCTCCCTGAACTTCCCCATGTCGCGACGCTGTCAGGCTGATCGTCTCTTGTCTACACTCTCCGCCAAGCGAAATCATTCGTTTCCAAACATGGTGTTGACACCATCAAAGAGTCTCCTATTATTTGTGATCGCTCTAGCAGGATCAACCCTCCTCCTGTCCTCGCAAGATGTTGATTCCGCATCTTCTGGAAGGTGATTTGACAGAGATAGTCCCCCTGACTAGAGACAGAGAACTATTGGGACTCATTCCTTCTTCTTCCAGTCGTTCGACGTTCACAAATGGAACGGTATCGAATAGACTCTGCGCGCTCGATGAAAATGGGGACTGCCACCTTATGGGCTATATGGAGGTGTAATATCGTTATTCTCATCCACCCCCTATGATTCATTGTCAATACGCAGGCGGTCCTCAGAATGTCCATCATCGCTTTTGTCATGGTACCCCTCGCCTTCTTAGCGTTCTGGGTCGTCTGCATCGGTCGCTGCTGTTGCAACTGCTTCGGCGGTTGGCAGAGAACCCCTGACAATGTATGTTACGGAACTCGCTGCTGTGGCAACGAGTGTCTGTCCAGTGAGTTCCAAGGATATTCCATGTGGAGTGTCTATACCGTTCGAGTCCTGACGGTCGTATGCTTCATCGCTCTGATGTGAGACCACGTAACGCACATTTGACTCACATTTGACAGTGCCGCCGTGATACCTGGTATAATCGGTAACAGCCGAGTTTCGAAAGGCATGAAGGGGCCCACAAACAATGTCATGAATTTTACCGACGATCTGCAGGCCAAGGTGATCATCATCGACCATCACTTCTTGTCGCATGATTTCACATCTATCGCATCACATCCCCTTACATCACATCACTTGACATCACATCACTTGACATCACATCACTTGACATCACATCACTTGACATCACATCACTTGACATCATTTTGCATCGCATTATTCGCATCTCACATCGACAGCTCCAAACTATCGTTGGTGAACTCCAAACAATACCCTACACGAAAGATGTCAACAACAGTCTCGACGGCGTCTACACAGTATTCTCCGATTCGAGAGCCCAAGTCCAAAAGGTGGACGTGCAAGTGAACCTCGTCGATCAGTATCGTAACGCCGTATACATCACTCTGTTGGTATTAGCACCCATCGTGGTGCTTGTAGGTATACTGGGTGGTCTCTTTAACATATGGAAGTTGACTTGGAGGTGTGTCCGTTGTCACTCGAGGATGACGATGTGACGATGATGATGCAGTGCATCCATGTTCTTGTTCTTGATCTCTACTCTGATTTGGTCTATCTTTGCCATCCATTACCCTCTCCTCATCGTAACCACTGACTCCTGCCACGAGATGAGTGAGTACACTCGTGTTCATCATCACCTCACGGACTGACAATCGACAGACATTCTAAACGACAACGTCATCAGGGCGAACACGAGTGCCTCTCTGGGACTTCCATTCGTGACAAACCAGACGAGTGCATTGGAAGAGCTCATTCCTATTCTCAAATGTTCGGACAACAGACTCGATTCGCTCAAGAAAGATGTGATGCCACACATCATCATCGTTCGATCACCATCGGCATCATCTCATCTCATCATCGCCATCATCATCTCATCATGACAAATCCCTCACTCTCTTCTAGATCGAAGACGCTCTCGACTCCGCCTACACACAGGCTTGTTCAGAGGACAGACTGCAGACTGTATGTCTCATCGCAAACAACAACATCACCACGGCCGCCAAACTCAAGTGTCCTCTCTTGGCGAACAAGATCATGCAGCAGACAGTGTGTCGCAATATGCAGAAATACGTAGATACAAAGGACATCGCTTACTGTAAAGTTGCGGCATCCCTAGTTGCAAACATGGTGAGGTCTCATCGTCTGATATCCTAGTCACATTGTATACGAAATTTTATTCATAGTATATACTGTGAATCGTACTAAAAAATGAAATGCATGAATAAATGATGGACGATATAGAGAGAAATGAAAAGATCGCATTGAATTGATGGACTCATACAGAGTGTATTGGATTTCGATTACAGCAGCTTGAGGTGTGAGATCGTCAGTATAGAGGACTGTGAGAAGGGAAACTGCAGCGATACTGCCACTAAGATTACTTCCGACATTGCGATCAACTTGGACATCCTCACTCGATACATAGAGATATTGAGAGTGGAGGTGAAGATGAGAGATGATGACACGTCTGACACATGGACGCAGATCTATCCCCTGTTGGGATGTTTCCTCTTTGCCCCTCTCGTTTCCTCTCTCACCGATGTCGTCTGTCACCAATTGAGGTGAAGCATCATCATCATGTGTTGTCTTCACACCGACTCACCTTCCCATCATCATCTGATCTCTGCATCGTTTCAACTCATCATCTGATCTTTTCATCAGCCCTGGGTTTGAGATGGTGGAGACCTCCCTCCTTTGCATCTGCATCATATTGATCCCCACGACCATCCTTCTCTTCTTGGCTTCCAAGAGGTGAGATCGTTTAGAGGCAAAAGTTGAGTGCTCGTAGGTGGAGAAGAGACGCACTGCAGAGGGATTACAGTTACGTGGCTTTGGCTGATGGATACACCATCAACAATCACGAGTATCACTCTCAGGCATACAAATGATGAGAAGCAATAAATGTGTCCACGGAGAGTATTCCATGGATGCAGACGATGGAATACCTTCAATCATGTTGATCGTGCGAGACAAAGTTTTATGGTTCATCTTATTCACTTGTCGCTACCAGAGATCTTGGCTGGCTTGTCTTGAGGTTGTTTTGTGTCGGCCATGGCAGCTGCCGCCGATGTCTCTTGGTTGTTGGGTACCAGGGGATCGGCAGTTGCGATCTTGGCAGGGACCTCTGAGAGTTCGGCGCGGGGTAAGCTGGAAGTGTTGTTCATGTCGATGATGTGTGTGTCGTGATGTGTTGGATTTGTGACTCGCATGATGTCTGGTCACACCAAGACCCACCGAAATTTCGATACATTTCATCCATCTACAATACAATGGTTTTGTCTGAAGCTTCTGTGTGTGGGGCCAGGCATAGGAGGCACTTGCGTCGGTTGTGTAGTGTTTTCCTCATCCATTCGAGGTCGTTATACTCTACGCCCGATGTCGTTATATGGTGGAAACATTTTGTTTTGAAAACAAAGATAAAAGCAGACAAAAGGGTTGACGTTTTACGCTAGAGGGAGATCAGGAGCAGAGATGTCTTTCGCGCGAGGCTCTCTTGTCTCAGAATCGAAACAGGAGTCTGATGTGAGCTCCTCGTCGGCATTGCATCGTATCATCTGTTGTCCATATCATGATATCCATAGAGACAATTACGTGATCTTCCTTTCACGTGATAGATCTATTTACTCTATGAATATGGCAACATTTTCTTAACTTTATAGCACTTCGAGTTAACACCGGTACAAAAAGAGATATCAGATGCTGTGACAGACAAATCCATCGAGAGGTTGAATGCTGTACTGCAGAAACATCCGGGTGAATCATATCATATCACATCAACTTCACGGACATTATCTGACAAGGACAATCAGAATACATTGACTCCTTCTTATCAAAAGATCATTCGACCGCCATCCATCGAGCGGCGAGATTGAATCACACAGATGTTTTGAAATTTCTCCTCAGTAAAGGAGGTGAACACTCACTCATCATCCTCTCCATCTCACCTCTAAAGCCGACTCTTACTTACGCACCTCTCTCGGGGACACCGCCATCCATGTCAGTTGCCTCAACGGCAGCGCCGAATGCACTCAAGGTGATCCCATCTTCTCAACGCATGTTCCTCATCCTCCATCAGCTCTCATCGAGTGGAACGAGTCTCTGTGTGGAGTCCAAAACAACAACGGTTGTTACCCCATCCACTTTGCCGCATTCGTCGGTGATGTTCAATCCCTGGCTCTTCTCTTGTCCGTGCCCGGTGCAAATGTTGATCCCACAGATGCTCACGGAGAGACACCTCTAAGTGTGGCCGCTCACAACGGCCAGGTGACACATTTCTGGCGCGTTGTAGTCTGACGTGACCAGGACAACGCGGTACAGTTTCTCATCGACAAGGGAGCCTCTCTGTTCACCACAGAGAAACGCTTCGGGAACAATATCTTGCAGCAGGCAGCACACAGCGGCAGCACAAAGTGTGTCTCTGTCGTCTTAGAGGCCATGGGCAATCAACTCAGCGTGTCGAGCGTGAGCTCACCGGTCACCGTGAGGGAGAAGGAGGTCTCGGATTTGGACGTCGGTCAGATCCACATCGTGATGCATGATGGAGAAGAAAAGGGTGAACCCCTGCAACTTTGGAAGATGGAGAGCACGGGATCGAGCGGTACTTCTCAAAAGTCACCGCTAGAGGCGGCCAACGTGAGTCGATGTCTCGATTCCGTCAGATTTGGGACTGACTCGTTGTAGAACGTGGGGCACACGGCTCTATTCGTGGCCATTTATTCAGATCGACCGGATTGCGCTCGATTGTTGCTCGAAAACGGTGCAGAGATCAACGTGAGAGACAACAAGGGTAACACCCCTCTACACGCCGCCGCAACCGTCTCTCTGTCCTGCACGAAGGTGGGAGAGGCCATTCCCGCCAAAACTGACCCCGCGCAGGTACTCATCAACCACCGAGATCAGATGGAAGAACAACTCTTAGACGCAGTGAATGAGAGGGGGCAGACTGCTCTGATCGTTTCACTGAAGAAGCAACATGTGGACATTGCGATAGCCTTACTGGAGGCTGGGGCGAAGCTATTTTTGGAAGACAAGAGGGACGCGTTCGTCCCAATGGATGATCCACGATTGAGAAGTCTGACGAGCACACACAACATCCAAATGAACCTCTTGGAGAAAGTTTTGAAGGAGAGGTGAGAGATCGTACGGGCTGTAGATTCCGATGAAATTTCGTGAGAATTTGGGTGACGAGGTGACAGACAAAAATCGGCTACGGCAGTGATGACGGAAGAACAGAAGAGAATCTACCAGAGCGGTGTAGAACTGTTCAACCAGAAACCAAAAAAGGTGAGATACTTCATTCTATCTTCATTCTCGTGCCTCCTGATGTATATGAAGGGCATCGAATATCTCGTGCAAGTGAATCTACTGAAGAACACACCGCAAGACATTGCAAGATTCCTCTTCACCTGCCAAACCATAGACAAGAAGCAGGTGTACCACCCATCCATATCATCTACATGTTTATCATCGATCTGCATCATCTATTTGCATCCTCTATGTGTATCACCCATCGATCTCTGCACGTGTCTAACACATGATATCAGGTTGGAGATTTCATAGGAGACGAAGTGAATTCGAGCATATTAGAAGCCTTCGTCAACACGATGAACTTCAGTCATCTCGAATTCGACATCGCACTGAGGCGATTCTTGTACCGATTTCGATTGCCCGGAGAAGCTCAGAAGATCGATCGCATCATGGAGAAATTCGCGCAACAATACTACAAGAACAACGAAGCGGCGGGGGTATTCAATAATTCAGGTGAGAATCTCACGATATCTCCTCCTTCGTATCGAAATCCCGATAAAATTTCAACTTACGTACCACTCAAGATGCCGTCTATGTCTTAGCCTTCGCGACGATCATGCTCAACACCGATTTGCATTCTTCATCCATCAAGAAGAAAATGACGCGGCAAGAGTTTCTCAGCACGACAAAAACCATCAACAACGGTGGACCCCTACCGAAGCGTTGGCTATTGAACCTGTACGAGAAGATATTGAACGATGAGATCAAGATGGACGGTGCGATGTACGCGACGGCAGAGAAGAAGGGCTGGCTGACGAAACAAGGTGAGATCACGTGATCGTTTCAGTCTCATTCGACTGAAGAGGGTAGCGGGGGGGCAGATCAAGACGTGGAAGAGGAGGTGGTTCGTGCTGGATCACAACATTTTGTATTATTTCAAGACGCCGCAGGGAGAGCCGGCGGGAATCATTCCATTGGAGAACATTCGCGTCGTGCGAGCGGATGCGAAGAAAAAGTGAGTCGTCCATCATCATCATCATGTGTCATATACATGATGTTCTCCATCCTACGATCTTCTTCTCGTCATCTCTTCTTCAGAGCTTCTCATCGCATGCGACCTCACGACGATGATGCTGATCGATATCAGGTATTGTCTCCAATTGACAGATTCGACTGGACAAGAGATCAAGTCCTGCAAGATTAACGAGGATGGAAGTGTCGTCAGGGGTCATCACGCCGTCTATTACATCGCCGCACAGAGCGAGGAAGATTTGACTTCATGGATGAATGCCATCACGAACAGCGTCTACCATTCGCCCATGCTGGAGTTCATCAAGTCGAAGCAGAGAGATAGAACGAGTACGACGAGAGCCAAGAGTCATACCATGAAACGATGATAAATCGAATTTGTAATCGCTTCGATCGTGACGATGATGCACTTTTTTTGAAAAGACGAGAAAATATCGTTCGAATATCCGGAATATCTGAGATACTCGTCTACACGTGGAAAATATGCTCCGCAGCTCCCCTCCTCTATATCACCATCTCTCACCGAATCATCTCGTAATCTATCCTTCTTTAGAGGATGATGGTGGTAGGGACACAATTCAGAACAAAAATATGTTTTGGAGGTCGTCGTATTTCCTCTCAAATGTAGACATCTCCCCGTCCTGGCGGTGGAACAGCAAAGCATCGGCAGCTCGTTCATTGATACCTAACGACAGTCTACCCATACATCCACAATGGTAAGACCATCCTCTCCTCTCCCTCTCTTCTATAACTCTCTCACTTGACGCTCACATTGTATGCAGGCCACCACAGAGAACATTGAAGAGTGCTTCAACATCTTCGACGCGAGAAAGCAAGGATACCTGGAGAAGGAACAACTCGGCACTGTCCTGAGAGCTCTGGGTAAGTCCAATGAGTCATCTGGTTCATAGATTCACACGACTACAGGTAAGAACCCCACTGAGAAGGAGCTGAAGGAGATCCTCGAAGATGTCGGTGAGCAGCCTCGTACCATGTTTCCATTTTGGAAGCTAACCTCTTAATAGGCAGCGACAAGCTCGATCTCAACCGCGTAAAGACCATCTACAAGACGAAGAAGATGTCCACTCCCCAAGATCAGGACCAGCCCATGCGAAACGCCTTCAAGGCCCTGGACAGCAACAACAATGGAAAGATCTCTGAGCCCGAGCTGCGCCAGATTCTCGGCAACCTCGGTGACGCCCTCAGCTCACAAGAGGTAAATATCCGATCGAGTCTTGAGAATATCATATGATCCCACACACTACACAAATGTCATCTGGTGCTGAAGAAGATGAACAGGTGAACGCCCTCTTGAGAGAGGCCAAGGTCGATTCCAACGGAGGAGTCGACTACAACGAGTTCGTCTCCATGCTGGTCAGCAGCTACCCAGCAGGAGACAAGCTCAAGTGAGCCATGTACACTACACTCTCCATAAAACTATTTGTTTCACTGTTCTTCTCTTCCATCATCATGGACACGACGTGTCGTCGCTGCCTCTGCACCTTCGTACTAGCAAGCCTTCTATTGTGTTCCCTGTTCATGATTCAGATGATCTTGTTACTGCGATGATGTATGTAGATGAAAAGAATCTGTGCATAGTGACATACCGAACATATGGCATGTGTCCGAGACATCCATAGCACCGTTTCTCATCGCCTATATCAGAATTGGTCCCTCAGCTTCTGTTGATGAAAGTCGCTCATTTAGTTTCTTTGCCAATGCATTGGGGTTGTAAAATGCCTCCGGAAGAATGCCACGGTACAAACGGGTGGAAAATTCGATTGTGGCGGGGTTAGCAAAGAGACAGACACCATGGGAGACAATATAGACGATCTCACCATGTATGCATACACGTATCTTCGCACGCATCCAGCCACCTTGATGGCAGAGCGAACCATCATTCACATTGCCGCCAAGTTGATCGACAGCGCTGAGCTCACGGGGATCACGGACTGGTCAGAAGCGGTGGGGATTGTTCTTTCAGCCGATGCAATTGACAGAGATATCAGAGTTGGAGGTGGCCAGACAGGGAGCCCTTCTTAACGATCCTCGGTAGGTTTCTGAAAGGATTCGGAGTGGGCTGGTCCGGCAAGATGGTCTTTGCTCTCGCAGGTGAAGATGTCATTTTCGTCCGTCCTCTAAATATCCACAGGTTTAGCGGTTAAAACGAGATTGAGACCGGGTCCTCTGCTCATCGGATTAAGAAGAGCTGCCATCAGTCGAGAGGTGAGCCACCGTGTGACGTCCATCGTGGTGACCGCATCAGGTTTTGGGATACGGCATGGCAACAGGATCTTTTCTCGCCTCTTTCGAAGCGACGATACGCGTGTTGAAAGGCTCCGCCGACAGACTGGGGTGATGCACGAACGTGATGTGACGATGGACATCTGATCGTCTCAGGCCCTCCTTACGAATCTGGTTGGCCAGTCTCGTCGGAAGTCTATCCCTCCTCTTCATTCCACGAAAATCGAGACAAGGTGTCTCCATCTTCTTCCTCGTGAGAGCGTTAGAGGTGGGTCTCATCGCCGCGAGAGACGATTCGAATAGAGCACAGGTATCCGCCAAGTGGGGAAGCCAGAACAAGTACATACCATCCACACGATACGGTGATGTCCTCCTCATGGCCTTCGCTTCCGCTCAGGTACCCTTTTATTTGTTTTTATTCTCCAGATTTGGGACACTCCACAGGTCATCTGGGCCTGGCTCCACTTCCGTCCCTCCCTGGACCCCTCTTATCTCAAATTCCTCGATCTCCAAGGTGAAAGAGATCTCACGAGAGCTTCACATCTAAACTTCTTCAGGAGGACGACACATCAGGCCGCAGATGATGATGGCGACTTTTTTGGAGAAAGGACACGAGGCCGTCTTCGCAGGTCTGAAGGCTCTCAACAAGCTGAACAAGCAGAGAATGAGGGAAGGAATCAGACCCTTAGACAGAGACTTGGATATGCACGTGAGTCCTCGACGTGTGGCGTCATCGTGACGTCATCAGCGTCTACAATGCGCCCTGTTGCACCCCCAGACGCAATATTGTACCGTGGATGGTGGCCTTTTCTTTTTGAGGGGTGAGCGTCTACAAAGTTGTAGTGCGTGACGGTTGACAGGCCTGAAGAGGGGCATCAAAGTGTACCTGCCCATATTTTTGGTCCCCCTCGTCTTCCGGACCAATCTATTGAGACGCCAGCCTGTCAAGACCCTCTCTGGAGCATTCATGGGAATCGCTAGATCTTCCATCTTTCTCTCCCTCTACTGTACCATGTGTTGGTCCACCGCTTGTTTCCTCAGCAAGGTGAGAACAGACGTGTATTCATCTACAACGTTGTAGTTTGGCATCCGCTCTCACCTCATCGTCGCCGTCGCCGGTTTCGTGGGCGGCCTCACTGTGGCCATCGAAAAGTGATTTTATTTCATTTTATTGTATCTCATTCTACAATTCTCACCTCTGTCAGGAAGGGAAGACGTATCGAATTAGCTCTCTACGTCTTACAGCAAGCCATACCCTCCGCTTTCAAGTTACTACGTTCCAAGGGATTATCCCCACACGTACCCAACTTCTCTTTTGTCCTCTTTGCCTTCAGCTTGGGGGCCATCCTCAACGCTTACCTTCTCAAGGAGAAGCTTCTGAGACCCTCTTACGTTTCCCTCTTGGACTTCCTGTTCGATAAGAGCGCCCTCATTGAGAGATCGGACAGCGCGCCATCACCTGCCGGAACACCAGGGCAGAATCGACAGACGGTCAGCACCGCCACGAACACATCGCACGATGATATCGTGTGAATATAGAATCTACGATGGTTGGTACGATTCTACGGAGGAGATAGCTTTATGGGCTCGTGTTTAGATTTAGTTGGAAAGGTTATCAATCTCTGAGGGCAGGTAGCAGCAGTGCAATGACACGTTATGACACCTGCGGAACCATAGAAATCCTTCCTCACAGATATTTCAGTCACAGACCTATCAGAGCAACCTGCGCACCCCAGAGTCTCACGAGTAGAACGCGATAACAGCAACAGCATCGGTTGTCCCACGAGACAAGGAAGAGATCGAGAAGACAACCCTTCTCAGCAATTTTTATAGAGGAGGAGAGGGCCGTTAGATGCTGAGTCGGTAGAGGCGAATGAATTATAAAGACTTCAATGAGCTCACTCAATCGGTGAGCTTACTCCCCGCTATGTTTGGGGGAAACGAACATTCGTATGGAAGCAGGATTAGAGACTGATTGAAACAGTTGGAGACAAAGACACCGAAGGATCTTCAAGAGATTAACATCTTCAGTGGATGGTTGTATAAACGAGGAGGAGTGAAAGGAGATAAGAGCTGGAAAAAGAGGTTTTTCATACTCAGCAATCTAGGCCTCAGCTATTATAAGAGTAATGGCTCGGTAAAGTTTCATTCATAACGTCCAATTCTCTTATCATATCACAGAACGAAAAGCCAAAAGGATGGGTTTCGAATCTTCGAGCGTACAAGGTGATTAGATCACCTACACCTGCGTCATTTTTGACATCAAATCAGGTGATAGTTGGGACGAGCGGTTCTAAATTCGAATTCAAACTCGTTGCGTCGAGTGCACTCGTCGGTGCTGTGCGTCCGTTCACGTTGGGAAGTAAATTAGAGCTCTTGAGAGATCAATGGGTGCAGCAGATACAGAACTACAGTGAGTCATTTCACCTGTCGGTGTCGATGGTGAACCCTCCACAGTGAACCGAAGTGCGGCACAGAGGAACGTCACCAAGCAGAACGGAGGAGATGAAGGCAGATGGACGGTGGCAGGCATCCTCGCCGAACTCAACAAGTGTCGAGCCATCATCCACAGCGATGCATTACACATCACCGATGAGATCATCGGAACGGGTGAGATGATGCATCCTCTCAAGACATCCATCTTGTCGATCGGAAGACATGAACACGTGTGATGAAGAGATGACTGAGAGAAAAAAGGTGGATCGGGTCACGTCAGAGTGGGAATCTGGAACGGCAGCATCCGAGTGGCCGTGAAGACATTGAACAGCCACGGAAATGACCCACAGGATATATTAGCCTTCTACGAAGAGATGTTGACTCTCAGCACTTTAAGACATCCAGAGATTGTACAGATGGTCAGTCTCTCATCATCCTCGAAATCATCATCTACATCATCATATCATCTCTTCATCTACATCATCTACATCATCACATCGTCTCATCGTTCTCTCGCACTCATCGTCTCATCATGATCATGCGATGCTGACATCCATGTTCAGTACGGATATTGCAACAAGGGTTCAGAAGTTCATCTCGTGACTGAATTCGTGGCCAACGGAAGCCTCGATGCCATTGTAGACAAACCGATGAAGGGAATCCAAGAGAATCTGAAAATACTCATCTCTCTAGCCAGAGCCATGATCTACCTCCACAGCCACAACATCATCCACAGGGATCTGAAGGTACGTTTGCGCGGGAAAATCTTCCAAGAAATTTCGACTGATCACGTGATCAGCCGGGTAATGTGTTGATGCAAGATCTGAGTCTGGGAACGGTCAAAGTCTGCGATTTTGGTTTGTCTGGGACGAATGAGAGGGTTTACGGTACGCCTGGTTACGCAGCTCCAGGTAAGATACCCCAATCGGTACGTACGGTACTCATCCCACGCAGAGCTGTCCATCCAAGACATCCAACACACGGATAAGGTCGACGTCTTCTCCTTCGCCATCATGTGAGTTCATCTACAACGCCCTCCGTGGCGAAATCTCATCGGAATTTCGTAGAGCCTGGGAACTCTTCACGCGTCGACGGGCCTGGACGCACTACAAGTTTTCAGCTGCCATCTGTAGGGCCATAGAGGAGGGTGAGAGACCCACGCTGAGTCACGACCACATGCTATACTCTCTATTGAAAAGCTGCTGGGACTCTGATCCCAATATGAGGCCCAATTTCGAGGAGATCCACAGACAGGTGAGTGTGTGGGGGAGAGGGAGGAGTGACGGGTTGTAGTTGGTCGAAAAACTGGAGGAAGTGAAGGAGCAATCGACAAAGGAGCATTATTCGGACGTTTCGAAACACTTGCTGGGTAACAGAGTGAGAATTTTATTCATCGTTTACACTTCTCTGACGAAAAAAAGGCGGTGAATTATTTTGGAGAGAAAGAGTCTGTTCCTTGGTCTGATTTCGCGAAATGGTTATCCGAGTCGTCTGACACACACTACAACGTGAGTCCATCATGTATGTCATCGCAGACGCGCTGACACTCGCAGATCTGCGATTCCCTCCGATACTGCTTGGAGAAGAAAGGAATGATCCGTCTCGATACCTGGCAACAATTCATCTCAAACTTTTCTCCTCTGTGCCTAGATAGTGCAAGCCACATGGTAAGACATCTCACCCTCCCCCCACGACATCACACCTTCCGTCACGACATCTCACCTGTACAGGGATACACGGTCAACGATATCGCTGCCGTCGCAGGCCTCAACTTCTTCTTTGGTTACATCAACCCAACCGACGCCAGCGCAAAACTGTACGGCCAAGCTGAAGGGACTTACTTGATGAGATTCAGCAGCCAAGTAGGCTGCATCGCCCTCACGGTCAGAGTGGGAGCGGAGGACACGACGCACTACCGCATCAGCCACCAGAATGACAGCGGCATCAAATTGTATTGGATAGAGGACGTCAAGTTCAGGACCCCGCAGGAACTCGCAGACTACTACGAGAAGCACAGTTTGACCTGTGGAGTGACGAGAGATGGGGTGAGCTTGATGATGATGATGACGATGATGGAGAGCTGAAGAGTTGTAGATCAGCACGGTGAGATTGCTGCATCCGTTTGTGAGGAGTAAGAGTGATGGGTGATCGCCCAATTTTCAGAGGAGAGGAGGTGTAATAAATATATTTATTCCTCGGTCACGAGCGAATGCATCACCGCGAGAGCTGCTTCTTCTGCAATTGATAGAGTGTTCGCTCGGTGTGAACGTCTGTGTCTGATGGATGATCAGCATCAGATTATCTCTGCATCTGATCACTTCAGTGAAGGAGAACAGTGAACGATCGATTCTGCCGACGCTCCAAATATTTTCGCTCGTCGCGATGACGAAAGACAAAGTGCTCACACCCAAAGATGCTGCACACCCAGAATATCAGCACAGAATCTGTGGAATGCAATCTGCGACCGTCAGTGAATTGAGGAGAGCATGGGAAAATGAGACAGAGAGGGAGGAGATGTTGGATAGAATATTGAACAGGATCGTATCCTTGTTGAGTTCGTCGCAGCATGGATCTCGTGTAGGATTGGCTGCAGGTGATCGGAAGAGGATCCCCTATCATTGACACGACCAGGTGCGGCCATGGGAGCACCTCTCTACAGTAGGTCAGCACCTTGGGGAGAAGAATCAACAGATGGAGAGATTTCAGTCTCTGTGTATCTTCTGATGGATCCACTGGACATCGACAGCAAACAGATCACCTTTGTAGCAAACGATGTGAAATCAGCGGAGAGGATATTTCGCGGACTGTACAAGGCTGATTTGGTAGGAACTGGAGAGGGACGTCTGTAAGACGCCATGAAAATGAGAAGAGGAACCGAGCAATGGCAAGAGTAAAGAATATGATATTGAGTCTCATTCTCCTCGGGCTTTGTGATCCGTTGTATGAATCGTCAAGAAAACGGACCTGATCATCACGAAATTTCCTTCTTCGGTCGATCTTTTCAAAACAAAAAAACAGAAACGGATGTGATCATTCGATTGCAAATCGTCATGCAGATGGAGGTGTCTGACATGAGTTATCAATACGATCAGGATTATCTTGATACGGTTGCTTTTCTCATCAGTCGATGCAATGTGGATGATCCCGTTGCAGTCACAGAGGCATTTCAGAGAACAGGTCTCCCTATTGACTGTTACGATGAATATGGAAGGACACCTCTCCACGTCGCAGCATCAAAAGGATGCTTAGAAGGTATGTCCTCTCCAAGATGTGAGGATTGACGGTCGTAGTCGTCAGATTATTACTGTCTAGAGGAGCAGATACGACAGCCGAAGACCATGCGGGGAATACACCCCTACACATCGCCACCATCAGTGGTCGCTCTCTTGTCGTCCAGGAATTATTACAGAACATGCAGAGAAACAATAGAGGGACAGGTAACGACCTCAGCCGTCTGTCTCTGATGATATGCATCAGATGTGATGAACGATTCGAATGGACAGACTCCTCTCGATTGGACACTGTCACGATTACAGAGAGCGAGAGCGACTGTCGGTATAGATAGATTCTCTTCTCAAATTAGAAATGAGCTGAAAGAGATCATCTATATGTTACTACAACATCAGGTGAATGATCGACGGAAGTCTGGAGATTAATCGAAGTAGGTCAATTGTGGCCTGACGGATAGCGTATCAGCCGAACGAACGTGGTAAGGACATCATCGCATTCGATCATTCTGAATGATGACGAGGAAATCGATCGAAGGTAAATTGAACGAAGGAGGAGCGAAGGACATGGATGACATCGAGAGCATTTTGAGAGGATTGAGCCTGTGATGTGTGAAAATAAATCAGTGTAGATGGCTTCATTTTCCCGCGCTTTTTCATTTTCGCATCTCTAGAGATCACAGACCTATTCAACATGATGGAAGTAGGGGAGGTGGACGAGAAGGCCATCAACGAAGAGTACAAGATATGGAAGAAGAACTCTCCTTTTCTATACGATCTTGCTATCACTCACGCCTTGGAATGGCCCAGTTTGACCGTTCAATGGCTACCTGATAAGAGATACACAGCCAACAAGGAGGCTCTCATACAACGAATGATCTTGGGGACACACACGTCGGACGACGAGCAGAATATGCTCATCATTGCCGAAATCAAACTCCCCATAGAAGATGCCGCCATCGATTCCAGGAAATACGAAGAGTTGAAGGGCGGTGAGTACTCCCTGTTCGTCCATCCGTCTCATTTCGATCAGAGACCGGTGGTTTCGGTGCTGGTGGAGATCGAGTTGAAGTTATCCACAGGATCCCTCATGCCGGAGAAGTCAATCGGTGATTCACATTTTCCAACGTCATCCATATCCCATCTCTCTTCTCCTCGTGACATCCAACAGAGCGAGATACATGCCTCAGAACAGTGGTCTCATCGCCACGAAGACCGTCACCTCCGATGTCTACGTCTTCGATATCACAAAGCACCCCTCCACCCCATCCGACAGCGAAAAGTGTAACCCAGAGTTGAGACTCACCGGCCACAAGAAGGAAGGATACGGTCTCGCATGGAACCCAAAGAAGGAAGGTTACCTCCTCTCTGGTTCAGATGATACGCTCGTCTGTCTTTGGGACATCAACTCCACTGCAGGAAAGGAGGGCAACAGCCTGCCTTGCATCTCTACCTTCTCGGCTCATGAGAACGTGGTGGAGGACGTTGCATGGAACTCACATCACGAACACATCTTTGGAACTGTCGGTGATGATCGTCAATTGATCATGTGAGTCGTCGAGATGATGGAGGGGAGGATGTGACTCGTTGTAGATGGGACAGCAGACAGCCGAATTACACTCACAAGATCGCCGCACACAAGTTGGAAGTCAACTGTCTCTCTTTCAACCCCTTCTCTGAATTCCTCCTGGCCACAGGTTCATGCGATAAGGTGAATCTCCATCTACAACGAGAGATCTCTGATCCCATCAGGTCGTCTCTCTGTGGGACATGAGAAATCTCACCGGAAACATCCACTCGCTGCAGGGACACATGGGTGAGTCTCCATGATGATCGCGATCCCCGTCGTGATGACGTGATCGATGACGATGGAGGGAGCTGATGAGATCAGATGATGTCTTCCAAGTGCAATGGTCACCCTCCAACGAGACCGTCATCGCATCTTCTGGATCTGACCGAAGGATTCGAATCTGGGATCTATCCAAGATCGGTGCAGAACAATCGGAGGAAGACTCTGAGGACGGACCCCCCGAACTGCTGGTGATGAGAGATCGACAGAGAAGAGCTGAAGAGACTAGTTTATTCACGGAGGTCACACGAACAAGATATCAGACTTCTCTTGGAATGCACATGAGCCGTGGCTGGTGGCTTCTGTGGCGGAGGACAACATCTTGCAGATCTGGCAGATGGTGAGGAGGAGAAGAGAGGGAGCTGACGAGAACAGGCGGAGAACATTTACAACGATGAGGGAGAGGACGTGCAGGATAACGATCTCGAATAAATGTCTATCGGTTGTGCATCTCATACTCCATCATCATCATCATCGTTCTCCATCACCACATGTGATTCACGTCGTCATCATCACCATCATCAACTGTCAAATACACATAGAGGATGTTTATATGATGGTGGTCTTTCTGTGTCTCCTGAGAGTATCTGCGATCTTCCTGTGCTTCATCCTCTCCCCCGGTGACCCCACTATCGACTCTGGCCTCGGTCCCTCCCTCGTCATTCCTTCCTCTTGTGCGTAAGAGCACGATGGATACCGCTGCTCCTCCAGAACGAACAACTTCCCCATACCCGGATGCATCTCCACGCACACCTGCTCTCTCTCATCACTCTCCTCTCTCAACACTCTCTCAACACTCTTAAAGACAACGAACCTTCTGGGGTGGGGCCCATTCACCATCGATCATGATGGTTCCCCTCTCTTGAAGGGGATCTAAGACGAAGGCCTTGACCTTGTGGTACTCGATGCCGTTCACTTCTTCGATGTTGCCGTCTGCCGTTCCCAACAATAACTTTGCCATGGCCATCTTACTCTGGTTGAATCCATAGATGAGATCCATGTACCCGTCGGACTTTGTGTGTCAGCTCCAATCGAGGTGAGACGTCTCACCATGTCACCTCTCGGAGAGAGTAAGATGTCGTCACCGACTCTGGGTACGTTCGAGGCTAGGAAGAAGGTGAGATCACCCTCTACTGTCTTGCAGTGGGGTAGAACCTGTTCGGTCAGATCGATCTACAACGAGACAGGATGGTACCTGAGGTAGGAAGCCTTCCTTGTTGATGTAGGTGAGATGGGGTCCCCTCCACTCTCCTTCCTCCATGTCGACCAACTGTTCGTGTTACGCTCCATCTACAACGTTGTAGACTCACCCTCTCGTTCGACTCCACGATGACGTTGTTTTCGGGTAATAAATATGTGATCTGTCCGTCATCAGTCTCATCATCTTTTTGATGCGGCATGAGACACACTTTGGATGGATAAGCGATGGTTGGTTTGGCCATCTTGAAGACAGCTGTGACTGTCTGTCGTGTTCCACCCAAGAAACGATACTTCTCCGAATCATAATCGATGTCAGCAATGATGCTGTAGGTCACGGAGAGGAAACCGAAGGAGACCTTATCTCTCGAATGTAGACAAGAGAAGAGGTCCAATGGTGCACTGCGGCCTGAGTCGACGTTCATTACTCGTTGTAGAATAAGAGATTCACCTTTGATGATGCTGAATGCTGCCAAGAGGGGATCGCTGCAACCGATTGTGGCCGCGAGACCGTTGGAAGATCCTGCAGATTTCAAAATTCGAATCGGGCGGGAAACTTCACCTCCGGGTATGATGCCCAGGACTATCTTGTCCATGACTTGCTTCCAGTCTCTCCTGCTCATGATGCCGTTCAGAACTTCGTATAACAGACCGTCTCCACTGACACAGACGATGCCTTCTAGGTTCTTATAATCTAAAGACTGTCCCACTTCGGTAGCGTGCCCGGAATGTGTCGTCTCTATTCGATGATTAGACGATGATGATGATGATGTGGATCTCACTGATGTATTGGACTTCGATGGAAGCGATCTCGAACATGGTCTGAAGGTTGTTCCAGATCTTCACTGCAGAACCGTTGCCTCCGTTTGGATTGACGAGGACGATCATCTTCCTGGGAACTAATGGTTCTACGTCCATCAGCGATGGTGATGATGGGATATCACCTGAAGATGGTGTCCTTGCGAGGGCCCTCTTGATACGATCGATCCACATCTATGTCAGATTCAGTCTCTCCTGTCGTAAATGGATGGAGATTTACTTCTGCTTGAGGTCGATCGTTGCAGACGAATGGGTAGACGCCTCTTCTCCTCTTTTCTGTCTTGAGATGCCTCTTGACTTCTGTATTTCCATCTCTGAGACTCCTCGCAGGTCTCTCAAAGGTATAGATTACGAAACAAGAGGGATACTTGTGATGGATCTGCAACATTTGATTCAGTGTGATTCGAGAACATCACGATGGAGAAAATATGACAATCGATGATTACCTCCACTCCGATCATATCTTCAAACGATAAGAAATGGATGTGAACGGGTCGTTCGTGGTGTTGTATGTCTGTGACGATGGTTAGCGTATCATCGCCTATTTCTCCATCACCGTGTGCCTCTGTGTGAACATTGTGTGGAGCTGACCATGAGAATCCATTCTCGCCCAGATGTGGGGTGATGGCCTCATTACGAAATAGCATAACGTCGATCGGTGGACTGGATGACATCATCAGAACGGAATGTGAGACCATCAGAGAGGACTTCCTCTACAACGCCAGATTTCATCTTTTTATCGTCTTTTCTCAGCCCCACACGTCCAGCTGCAGCTTGCCTCCTCTCTTCATCTCCTCTACTCTCTCTTGACCCAGCACCTCTTTCAAAACTCTCACGACGCCAACGGCCAAACCATTTGCATCTCTGTTCTTCTTTCAACTTGTCGTCCTCTTATACAACTCACCCGCAGATGAAGATACGAGCTCCCCTTTCAACCAAATCGGTCACCTGTGATGGTCGTGTCATCATAACGGTGGTCTTATCTCATTACCTCCTCTCTTCTCTTTGATATAGAATCTTGAACATACTCCCTCTCTCCCTCTCTTGAATAAGATATGTAGTAGCCATCAAGGACCCCATCTTCTCTCATCTGCCTCATCTCTTCGCCGCATATCTCAGACTCTGCGTTCGTGCATCCAAAGAACAGCCAGACGGTCCCTGTCACCTTCAATTTCCACCTCTCTCCCTCTCCTTCACCTCTCTTCCTCTCTTCTCTCTTCCTCTCTTCTCTCTTGATTCGACGTAAGTGACATAAGAAGGGAGCGATACCTGTTCCGGCACAGATGAGAATGAGAGGATCATCCGTGTCGGTGTCCATGTGGAAGGAAGGGGAGGGACGCAAGAAAACTTGAAGCGATTGAAGAGGCGAACGTCCCAGGAGAAAAGAAGAACAGATACCGGAGAGAGGTTCGATGATCTTTGTGAAGACGATGCGGACGTCGATCTGATGGAAGATGAGATGGAGGTGGGAGATAGATTCACCTGTCCTGGTGACGAGGCGATGGAGTAGTATCGAGGCGTGAGGGCAGGAATATGTTCGACCAGCTGCTCCAGTGATGGACAGGCAGAGGGGTACCGTCTCAGCACGGACAGCAGTGAGGCCCTTGCGAGGACGATCTGAAGGCGGTCAGTGGAGATAACATATCGTCCGTCACCTCTGAAAGGTACGAGTCTGAGCCCTCCCTGGAGCAGATGTGTGTGAGTTTCTCTCTGTCAGAATCATCTCCACATGATGTAGCCAACACGCGCAGAAGGGATTTATTAGGCACTGCTCTTATGTCTAACCACCTGCCACGGTCAATCGTGAGTGTACGAGGAGAAATGATGGATTGATACCTGAGGAAGAGTTGTTCTACAGTGAGGACGGTTCGATGTGATATGATGTGAGATATGTGCTCTTTCATTTTGGTAGAGCTATTGGACTGTCGACCTCATCAGGCGAAGTATGACTCAGATTCGACTCACGCTGAGAGTGAATGTCCGCTTGAGATCCAAATTCAATCTGTTGCTCAATTCCTCTACCTCCTCGGGAAGATTGAGAGGGAGGATACCGATTGCATCACCACATGAAAAGTCCAAATTCTGTGACAGACGGATCGACATCTCGTATACCGCTTTCGTGCCCTTTGGTGTGATGAGGTGAATGTCTATCTGATGTTAGAATCGTTCCAAATTGTTAAAATCCACTGACCTTGGATTACTCCCTCTGACGCCTTCCAGAATTCCATTCTGTGATCTTCACCCTCTATATCCTTGACATCCTCCCAACTCAAACTCAAACAGGGGGCTGAGGTCTCCACTTTCTTAGCTGATGAAGGTGTGCTCTCACGGTTGCTGACATCTCCAGATTTCTTCTGTTGGAATCGAAATTTTGGTTTCTTTGCATCGCTCATCGCGATTGCAAAAATTAATTAATGAATCACATCCATCTGTCCGGTTCAGTGATCTCTAACGGCTCATATTAACACTATTTCAGACACACGTGGTGTCTGGGACGATGAGCTGATGCAAGTTCGGTCTGGTATTAAAAATGAGAATGAAACATTTTGATTTTGTCAACATATTTTCGTAGACGCCACTGCTGTCAATTCAAAAGCTCCAGCTCAACTGCAAGATGACGAGGTGGAGCGAGAACACACTCCTGAAAACAGCCGTTCTCCTCTTTATCTTTAGTATCATCCTGTGGCTTCGCAGAGAACAACATATCGATGATTCACATTGGATCGCCCTCCGTTCGATAGTCAATCCTCTTCCAAAAATGAACAGCGTACAAACTGTCCCAAAAGGATTCAATCCTTCGGTGATCCCATTGCTAGATGGATATTTCCTCCTTGTCTATCGAAAGACAGTCAGCCATTGGGCCGGTCCACATTCTTTGTACCTATCTCTGGCCAGAGAGGAACGTGCGTTGGATAAGACGACCGAAATGATGTTACCCATCTTGAAGCCTGTGGGTAAATCGCTGCATCTCACAGCAGAGAGCACTTTCCCTGACGATGTCGTGTGAGTCAACGATCACATCACGTGTGATTGATCTGCATATCAGGGACTGCCGGAATACGGGGACTGGTCCAGAAGATGGGAGGTTGTTCTATACGATCGAAGGTGCTCCTCTATTACAATTGACTGGCCCTCCAAAGGTGACATCACATCCTCTCCTGATCGCTTAAGAGCTCAGGCCGGCATGCGAACCAGTCTGTGTCACATGATGTGGGTCGTAGACGTGCGAACTCTCCTCAACATCACCCACCTCCTTCACCACAAACCAACCATCGTCTATTCAACCCTCACACCTCTCAAGCGTGAGGGTGAAATCGCCAAACGAAAGTCAGATAAGGTACATCCCATCACGATCATCACCTCCATCCCTCATCTTCTCATCTTGACACAGAATTGGGCACCCTTCCTACCCACACAAGATTACGGTCTGATGTACCACGTTGATTTGACGCCACCGAGATACTTCAAGGTGTACCCAGACAAATTAGTCCGCATGCATTACGTGGACGATGAGGCCGTACCCTGTCCCCGACGATTCATTCCTTCATCACTTGCCATCCATCAGAGCACCGGAACACTTCGATTGACCATGTGTAATCGAGGTGAACATCATCTCTCATCGTCACATCAACTCCCATCACATCATCATCTCCCTCTCAATCATCATCATCTCCCTCTCGATCATCACATCATCCATCACATCCACCCATCCCTCAACTCTCTCAGGACAATGCGTTCCAAACAAAGACAACACGGTCCTCATGGCCGTCATCCAGAGTCTGAAGCGCAACGGTGGCTACAGAAAATACACACCCTACGTCGTCACCTGGAACATTCACGGCAACCTCTCTTACCGCTCTGTATCTCCCCCAGTCAGCTGGCCAGTAGAGGAACTGACGGGGAAGCAGTGGTTCTACACTCACTCGATGACTTGGAAGCACCTGCACAAGACAGACCCCACGCACGGTTACATGGATGACACGGTCCTATTGATGGGGGGATGGAGCGATAAGACGTCACATTACATCGATGTGGAGGCGTCTACTCTGATGAAGGGACATAAAATGTGTCGATGATGTGCATCGTGGAGGATGGATACATGTGATGGAGGATGTGATGATGGAGGATGTGTGGAAGAGAGAAAACTCACTCAAATACAAAAGTCTATTTCTTGATTTCGGTAATCACTGGATCTTGGATCTTGGGTAACCACTTGTGTGGGTTTCTATTCAAGTATCCCCATTCGGGTACTGTCAACTGTTTCTTCGTCAGGGTGGAATGTATCATTTGATCGATCGTGATGCAGGAGGTGATTGAATGAGGTGATGGCCGCTCAGATCGTAGAGATGAACGTGGCTCACTATTGTTGCAAGGAGACAACCGACTACGAACATGACCATCGTGAAGAAGAAATCTTGGATGACGAAACCGATGATCCATCCCACGGCCTAGAAAGAATTAGAGTCCATTCGAAATGGATTTGAATGGTTTACCGCGAAGACGCCGATGATGATCTGATACATGCGTTCCGCCAACTTTTGGCCCTTGAGATCCTATATCACGACGTATCAGAAGAAGGCACAAACACGCCACCTCACCATTTGTGCTTAATGTCCACGTATGAAGAAAAATTCCTCCCTCAAAATTCTTGTTTCATTTACAACGAAGAGAGAACCACATCTGATATCAGGTCAAGGAAAGATGATTCCTCGACTATCCCTGGGTGCCCGTCAGTTCTTGCGGCCGAAGTTCATAGTGATCAGCCCCACAAG
The DNA here is from genome assembly GCA_003024175.1 of Planoprotostelium fungivorum. NCBI lineage: Eukaryota > Evosea > Variosea > Cavosteliida > Cavosteliaceae > Planoprotostelium > Planoprotostelium fungivorum. The sequence continues at coordinate 21,561 of MDYQ01000047.1, read as the reverse complement.
ATGGATATCGAGCAGTGCAGCGGAGGAAATGGTGATTGATGTCCGTCCATTCGTTACCATACTCACTCCAAAACAGGATTTGATCAAAAGGAGTCAGAAAAGTGATAGAATACCTCCATCTTCTGTTTGATATTAACATCATCGCAGTGATGAAGAATCAATTACAGCACGATGATACGCAGAACTACCGTATTGTGAAGAAAGTGAACCAGTTCTTAACTGTCGGAGACGTATCAGGAGCCGAGGTGACATCCATTAATGGATTTGGACTGATTTCATCAGAACGTTCTGAAGGCAGCCGAAGCACGTTCTATCTCCCCCAACATCGTCTCCTACAACAGCATGATCCACCATCACGCTCAGAACAAAGACATAGACAAAGCCATCGAGTTATTACGTCTCGTCAGCATGATGCCAGATATGAGCATCAACGCCGCTACATACAACCCCATCCTCCAATATTATTCGAGAGAGAAGGTGATCGATTCGGCATCATCCACCTCTAACGTCACGGCAGCGATCGGACAAGATGGAGGAGATGATCAAGCTGATGGAGCTGAAGAAAGTCAAACTGAGCATCATCACGTTCAACACCATGATCCACCACTACACAAAGGCAAACGACCCACACAAGGTAAGTTGAATGAAATCGTCTCGTTTAAATGATTGAGGCTGTATCAGGCGAAGCTGTGGGCCGAACGTCTCTACAAAGAGGACGTGTGGTGGAATCCCACGACGGCAAATGTTCTTCTCAACTTGCACTGTCAGACTGCAAACATCGAAGCCGCTCAGACTCTCATCCACAAGATCGCAACGTGAGTCCATTTTCAACATCACTGCATCATCATCATCATCCGACTGTGTCATGATGAACCGAAGTTGATGTCTTGACAGGAGGCACTGGTTGCAATCTGCAGAGACGTTCAACGCGGTGATCAACTATTTTGTAAAGACAGAAGCACCCGATCAGATGAGATACTGGGTGAGAAAGATGAGAGACAAGAACGTTCCCCCCACCGTGGTCACCTATGCCACCATCATCAAGTATTACGCTTCCGTTCGCTCGATGAAAGATATCTTCACCACCTGGGATGAGATGATCGCAGACGAAGTGAGTTGATGTATCACTCTCTTTCACCTTTCAAATCTTCGCATCGAAATGTTTCTTTCCATTTCGTAACGATATTCTTCAAACTTGATTTGAAGAAATGTGAATGTAAAAGTCATAAAGAAATCATTCAAGTTTTGATTAGGTACGACCGAACGTGGTGATCTTCAACACGATCATCAACGCTGTATCGACCAGCAAGCGATCGAGAGAGATCTACAAGTGGATCCGAGTCATGGAGACCTACGACATCGAACCAGACACTGTCACCTTCAACACCATCATCAAGCATCACATCCACAACCGAAGGAGCGGTGAGAACTTCTCCCTCTCTTCTCTCTCTCTTCCTATCTTCTCTCTCTCTTCTCTCTCTTCCTCTCTCTTCTCTCTCTCTCCCTCTCTTCCTCTCTCTCCCTCTCTTCTCTCTCTCTCTTCCTCTCTCTTCCTCTCTTCCTCTCTCTCTCTCTCTTCCTCTCTCTGACTCTCCCAGACAAACTCCTACGAGTCATCAGCAAGATGGAGTTGGATCATGTACCGATGAATCTGCACAGCTTCACGAGTCTCATTCCTTACTTCCTTCGAGACAACAACGAACACATTGTGAGACAGCTGCAGGCCAAGATGGCTCAATTGGGTATACCACCGACACCTTATCTCGTTCACCTGCTGGACAGCCACGGTATCAAATAAATGATTTGGTTTTTCTGGTTGGTGTCCATGCATTTGGATCACTAATTTTTTTGTCATGCATATTCCAGTAGTCGGGAGAGAAGTGATCCATTCTCAATGCACCATTTGACTACCAACCGGAAAAACCGAATCAAATGTTCAGTCTCCCGTTTTATTCGTTGAGACGTCCCACGTGTCCCGAAAGAACTGGGCCGCCTCCATCCACTGCTCGTCCGTCTTCAACTTGTGCATGATGATCTGATTCGCATGCAGTTGTGATCCCAGGTATTTGAAGGTATGATGGTTCACCACCTTGTCTTTCAGATTGATGTAGTTCTTCCACTGGTTGATCTTCTTCTTCTTTGCCAACCACTGGGACGATTCAGTGTCCGTGTGTTGCATGCTTCGAGCTCACCTTCCCCAACATCTGATCTTCTGGACCTTTCTGGTTCTTCTTGGCATGGCTGCTCTTTGCGATGAACTGCACCAAGTCTTTCGATAGGATGTATCCGTATCCCAGCATGAAATTTGTCTTCACGGCGTGCCGTCCCATGTATGTCTCCTCTGGTGTGATGGGCAGGACCTCCAAGAGTCTCGGTAGATTTAGGATGGCGTCCGAATCTAACTTCATGACGTAGTCGAAGGAGTGGTGTTCGTGCATATAGGAGAAATACGAGTACGTCTTTCCCAAGTTCATGTTTTCTTCGATGGGTAGTGTGATGATGTCTGAATAAATTCTGTTCTCTTCTTTGATGATGCCGCTCCAGACTCGACTCGGTTTTCCTATGATGAAGCTCATCTTAACACCGTTGAGTGATTCGATCAGCGGTTGATATAGCCGACGATACCTAAGATAAATCAGAATAGCCGAATATGAGGTCCTCTAACCGGCTTCGTCTGGCGGTATCATTTGCAATTAAGAACACTCCGATGTGTAAAAGTTGGTTCGGACCGAGATTCTGTGAAGGCTCTATTTCTTCTGTTTGAGATCTCGTCTGTATGGATCAGACGATCATCAGATACATCTTCCGATTAGATCACCAGAAAGACGAACTGGCCCATAGTGAACAGAAGGACCACAACGATAAACCACCTTCTTCTCATTGGTGGTTTCAGGCATCAGAATGAGTGCCAGTCGTAGGTGCTATGTTGACACCTCCGTATAAATTCTACAAGAGTGGAAACGATTCCGCGCGGTAGCAACCGCAGCAGTAGTGAGATCTTACGAGGTCTTGACGCGGAATCACCTTACATTTTAACGGAATCAGATCAGGACTACGACCAGTGGTAACACGCTTACATCCACACCCGATCCACTCTCCACGGACATCACCTACACTCTGAACATTTCAAGAGGAAGAGGTCATTCATCACCACCCTTTATCTACTTTGATCGATATGGCCAATTTCACCGGCCTTCCAAACCGGTTGCGCAGCTCCATCTCCGCATTTTCCTGTTCTCATCAACTTCCTCTCTCTCTTCACTCCACCTTTGTCGCCTTCAGCTTCGCCCCCTTCTTTCCGATTAGGATGGCCTTGTGTGTGTCCTTTGGCACGGTGATGTAATGGAGGGCGTGGATGATACCATCTCGGCTGACTCCCACGTTGTGCGTCGCCTGCTTCATCAGGTAGGGTACCTCTCTCCGTCACTCTCTCCTCCCTCGCCCACTCACCTCTAAATAAGTCGTCCGGTAGATCTGCTCGCGGACGAGCTCTGTGATGGAGTCAGAGATCGAGTCCAACCTCTTCGTCTCCTTGTGATGCTCCCAGGGTCGTTCTACCGATTTAAACATGAGGAACTCTTTCAGGCCTTCGGTACCAAAGTCGTTCTTTGCACTGGATGTATTGATCGAGTGTGCTTCAGTTTGCCTCACCTGGTGAAGAAGTAATCGTTGAAGAGGTGGGGTTTCCTCGCTCGGAGTTGGGCGAGCAGCTGCTCGGCGTCGCCTCGGTTGACGAGATCGACCTTGTTGACGATGAGAATGACTGGTTTCTTGATTCGAGTGGGTGTCTCTCGTATCTTGAGGGTCTCGATGACGACCTTCTCTTCGGTCACTTTGGTGATCCTCTCCAGTCTCTCTATGATTTCCTTCTCTCCTTCAGTTCGAATGAGATGATGAGATGTGAAGTGGTAGAATGGATAGAAGGGTATCACGTTGACGTTCTTTGTGATACCGTGTGCACAATCGATGACGTAAGCGATGAGGTCACATTCATCGAGGGCAACGGCAGTGGTGCTACTGATGGTCTTCTGCACGGTCTTCGTCTCGTGAAGGGGTACGATACCCGGTGTGTCCATGAACACAATCTGATGTTCTCCTTCTGTCCATATTCCTTTCTTCTTTCAATCTCTCTCATTCATACCCTTCAGATGATCACACGAATGAAGATGGAATACACATCGAGATGGAACACAAATGAAAAGATGTGATGGATGAGTGGAGATCTCACCCAATACTTCATTTCGAGTGGTCTGTGATAGAGGAGCGGTGATAGATACCTTCTGCCCCACCAGAGTATTCACCAACGTAGACTTACCCGCGTTAGGTGCTCCGACCAGAGCCACACGCAGACTTTTCGGTGCTGCAGGTTGAACGGGATCGAGACTCTCTTCGTCCTCCAACTTGACTCGTCAGAGGTGAATCGACTTCTCATGCATCACCTCCATCATGGGATTTTCGTTCAGCTCGCGAGCGCTCTTCTTTGGTTTCGGTGGTGTCTTCTTACTGACCGGGAAATAAGTGGGCCTGGGTGAATTCGTAGATTCTTTGATGAACTGTTCTGCCAATTCGTTGAGCACCTACCTTCAGATGAGATCACGGTACGATGATGAACGGTGTCACCTGTTTGTGATGTTCTCTGCTGGTGAGTCTGTCGCGAGCAGTTCCTCGGACCTTCTTCTCTTCCACCACCTCGGTCTGTGTCACTCCTGCGGCGGTCTTCTCTGTTTCGAGCACGTCTGTTTTCCCTCCTTTCGTTTCTGATTCGACAGCAGCGACGGTCTCTCCATCACTCTTTGCCTCTTCAACAGCCACCTTCTTCGTGGATCTCTTCTTCTTGACGACCTCTCCGTCCAAACCAGCATTCATGCGGAATGTTTCCCCCACAGTCTTTGGTTTCACCTTTTTCGGTGCCGACTATTGTTATCAGAGAAGATGAGAGTTGATGACACACCACTTCATCGACCTTCGAGACGGGAAGGGGCTTGACATCGGAGTTAAATCTCTTTGGTAAAACGTGAGACAAACGATTAGACGAGACAATGATGGGCCTCTGGCAGCCTGCCGATCTTAGACCCTTCCATATCAGCATCGAGATGGTGATGTGATGCGATCAGAAAAGAACAAATATTTGGAACTGGGTGTCGTTGCGATATCTTTTTTTACGCATCATGTGATCAGCGAGGAATTGTTTGTCACACGATCATCACCTGATGGGGCAAGAAGACGAGGCAGCTGCGGCGGCTGCCAAGAAAGAAAATGAAAAATTGCAACGTGAGAGGCGAGAGAAGATGGAAATGAGAGCCGCCAATCTGTCAGCCAACTCGAAGCGACCACCCGTCTCTTCCATGAAGAACTTGGACTCCACCATCAAGAAGAACACTTCATTCATCAAGAAGCTCAAACAGTTCAGTGAAGATCAGAAGGATGCACTGTGTGCGGAGGCCCTCTCTCTCAACTCGGGCAAGTTCATCAGCGAGGTGGTCACTTCCATTGCCGAGGCGAAACTGAAGGCGACCGACATTTTGGCCGCCACCAAGATCTGTTCTCTCCTCCATCAACGTTATGCAGATTTCACACCTCAACTCATCTCAGCTCTCTTGAAGATCTTTGCACCACCGACAGCGACTGAGACTGATCAAGAGAAGAACTCCAGAACTCTCAAGAAGAGGACAACATTTCGTCTGTTATCCGAACTTCTCATCGTGGGCATACTCAGGGAGCATGATGTCCTGCTCCACATTCTACAAGATCTCATTGCGGCCGATCAACATCAGATCACACATCCTCAGCTGCACAAGGACAAGGAGTTCTCCTTCGTCAACCTTCCTCTCATCCTCAGTTTCGTGAGAGGTGCTTCAGAGGAGATCTTTGGTATACAAAAATCGCACAATCGACCCGTAGACGAAGGTGAGGTGGATCTCATCCATCGTGACATCGATCGTCAGAATCATCGAATGCGGCATCACATCGTTTCATGAATCACTCTTGAATGCCCACTTATCGTTGATCCATCGTCAGATGAGAAACAAGAGAACATTCCAACAGATGAGATTCTCACACCCCAGCAACAGAAAACATTCCTCACCGAGGTAGACTCTCTCTATTTCCCATTTATCGACCATTTCCTCTTCTTCCACGAGGGTGAATCCATTGAAACGACCAGGTGGTGAAATATTTTCGCACGGCCTGCAGTCACCTCAGCTTAGAACACAAGGAACTGAAAGCGAAGGAGAGAGAGAACCACTCCATCATGGAGAACCGTGGAGATCTATCTGAAACTGCCTCACAAGCTTACGACAAGGCCAGAAAATCTTTCGAGAGGCTCCTCACCAACGTCAGCTCCCTTGCCGAGCTGCTGAGATTGGAGAAGGAGCTCCCTCAGTTGTCGGAAGATCAGAATGTGACGAGGGTAGACACATCCATCACCGTATCCTTTGGCATCCGTGAGAGCAGAGATCTAGTCTCTGATTCACCCTTTGATGATGAAGACACGAGGGCTTTTTACGAGAACATTCCTGATCTCAGGTGTGTTGACTTTTCAATGCATTCATCATTCATACACCATCAACGATCGATCCAATTGTTTTGTTGAATCGATTGAATTTATATTATTGAATGAATCATGAGAGAAATAGAATGAACGTGAAACGAATGATGATGTCGAACGTGAATTGATGGAAGGAAGGTCTCTAGGATTACCCGGTGTCCTCTTTGGTGATTCAGAGACGAAGGAGAAATCAGACGAAGCTCAGGCACAAGAAGACAAGGAAGGAGAGCAGCCACCATCCACCAACCCAGAAGCAGACAAGACCGATAAAGAGAAATTAGACAAGGAGAAGGCAGAGAACGAGAGAGAAGAGAAGGCAGAGAAAGAGAAGGCGGAGAAGGCAGAGAAAGAGAAAGTAGAGAAAGAGAAGGCAGAGAAGGAGAAGGTAGAGAAGGAGAAGGTAGAGAAAGAGAAGGCAGAGAAAACAGAGAAGGAGACGACACCACCGACGACAAAAGAAGTGAATCCACAGAAGACAAAGAAGGTGACAGAGAAGGACACGTTCGAGGTGAATCAATTCGTAACGAATCGATCTGATTCCATCAGCCCACACCCCTCGGTGCTAACTCTAGCTTGGATACGATTCTATTCAAGTTACCCACCTGCGTCAATCGAGATCTCATCGATGAAGCGGCAAAGGATTTCTGTTACGTGAACAGCAAGATCAACCGAAAGAAGCTGGTGAAGGCCCTCTTCTCTGTGCCGAGAACTCAGTTGGTCCTGTTGCCTTACTACGCCAGAATGGTGTCTGTTCTCAACAAGTGTATGAAGGACATCGGCCCTCAGTTGGTCTCCATGTTAGAGGTGATGATGATGATCCTACATGATGATTGTATACGATAGACATGATCAGATGATGATTACAGATCGATGTTGATTTGGATTGCAGGAAGAATTCCAATGGCTGTTCAAAGAGAAGGATCAGATCAACATCGAGACGAAGATCAAGAACATTCGATTCCTCGGTGAACTGACAAAGTTCAAGATCTGCCCATCCAACACCATCCTTCAATTCTTGAAGGCATGTCTCGATGATTTCGTGCACCACAACATCGATGTGGCATGCAATCTATTGGAGACCTGTGGGAGATTTTTGTACAAGGCTCCAGACACCCACGTTCGAACCAAGAACATGTGATCATCTCTCATCAACCCATCATCGTCCATCACATCACTCGATCACCTCCATCTCTTCATCACACATCCTGTCTCATCACCGTCCGAACGATCATCACTCGCATGAAGAACGAACACTGACTCTGTACAGGTTAGAGAAGATGATGAGACTGAAGAAGGCTCAGAATCTCCCCAATCGATTGGACACGATGGTGGAGAACGCCTACTACCAGTGCATCCCCCCCGAGAAGCAGACGAGAGAGAAGGAGAAGCAGCAGACACCCCTGCAGCAGTACATCTGCAAGCTCCTCTACCAAGATCTGAACAAGAACACGGTGAAGATTGTTCTCAAACAACTGAGGAAGGTCAAGTGGGAGGAAGACAACGAGCAGTTCATTCTCAAATCTCTCCTCAAGCTGCACAAGGGAAAGTTCAACAACATCCACCTGGTCGCCAGCTTGATCTCCGGTCTTTCTCCTTATCACGAATTGTTGTGCATCAAAGTCGTGGACCTTTTATTCGAGGTGAGAGAGATCGATGAATATCGTCATATGGATCGATCTACACCGTTGTAGATGAATGACACGAAGTAGAGCGTTCGAAATCAACTGGAGATCAACGACTTCAAATTGCAGCAGAAGCAGATCTCGAACCTCAAATTCCTGGGAGAGCTGTACAACTACTGCGTCATCGAGAGCCACTTGATCTTCTCTTGTCTCTACATGCTCATCACTTACGGTCAACCAAACATGATCCCCCCCGAACTCGCTTCACAGGGTGGTCAGGTGATGCATCTCATCCCACTTGAGGCTGAATCGATCAGCTGATCCCCGAACCACAAGCAAACAGCACGGATCAGAGCACGGACTCCTTCAGGATCCGTCTCGTCTGCACACTGCTGGACACTTGCGGTCAGTACTTTGATCGAGGAACATCCAAGAGAAAATTGGATCGTTTCCTCTTGTACTTTCAGAGGTACATCCTCTCCAAATCTCACCTGTCCACCGATGTCGAGTTTGCCATATCCGATCTATTGGAGGTCCTCAGACCTCATCTCAAGAGAATCACCACCTATCAGGTACACTCTCTTCCCCTCTCGTCTTGATGTCACACGCATCTTCATCTTCTTGTGAGAGAGATTGATGAGAAGTAGGCTGCGTGTGAGGCAGTGATGAAGATGGAAGAAGAAGAAGGAGAGGCAGAGAGACAACAAGAGAAGAACCAAGTGCAGAACACCACCGTTGTTGGTACCCCCAACCGAGGACAGACCAATGACAACCACCCCAACAGTGGTTCAGACAGTGACGATTCTCACGAGGCCAGACAACCAGAAGACGAAGAAGGTGAATCGTCATACATCCATCCCCTCATCAGAACATGATGCACACGATCGTTGTTCATGCACACGATCACATGATGACCGATGAACAGAGGACGGAGAATCAGAAGACATGGAAGAAGAGTTTGATGAATACAGAAGAGAAGAAGAAGAAGAGATCTCCGTTCGCCTCCCCAATCGACACGTGTCCGTCGCCGAAGACGAAGAGTTCGACAAGGAACTGAGCAAGCTGGTGCACGAGAGCATGGAGTCCAGAAGATTGGAGGGAAGATCACAGGCCAGGCTGGACATCAACATGACCATACCCATGAACCTATTGAGGACGTCCTCCATGCTGAACACCAGTCGAGGAAGGGTAGAAGAGCAGGTGGTGGGAGAGGTGAGGAGAGGGAGAGGAGAGAGAGTGAAGGGAGACAGGGAGAGGGGAAGGAAGAGAGGAAGGAAGAGAGTGGAGTGCAGTTCAAGTTGCTGATGAAGAAGAACAACAAACAGACGACGAGGAACTTGCACATCCCAGCAGACTGTTCGCTGGCTGCCAACACCATCGTCAAGCACAACATGCAGAGAGAAGAACAGCAGGAGTTGAAGAGGTGACAGACATCCATTGTAGAGGTCTCACCCGTACAGATTGGTGTTGGAGTATGAAGAGAGGGAGGAGGAAGAAGAGATGGCAGAGCAGCAGAGTCAAGAGCAGCTGCTGAGAGGACAGAACGGAAGAGGAAGAGGAGGAGCAGGGGGAGGCCGTGCACCTGTCAAGCGGACCATACTTCACATTGGAGGTGAGAGAAAGGAGAGACGAAAAGTGAACAGTGGCAGGAGCGCAATATCGAACGAGACAATGAGACACGTTGTAGATTGAATGAGGAAGAGAGAAGAGTGGCACGGTGCTCTCGTTGTCGAAAGATAAAGAACGATTCTCTTTATTCGTCTAGAAGAAGCTCATCATCATCATTGCCACCAGGAGAGGGACACAATATCCCATCTGATGAGAAGAACCTGCTCGCATCAGATGACGAAATCTGCCTCTTCACCTTGAAGGACAGAAGTGGCGGTAGCACTCGCAGAAGTAGTGGTAGCACTCGCAGAAGTGGCGGTAGCACTCGCAGAAGTTGTCACGTTAGGCTGGTACTCGTACGGGACGTTCCACACGTTTCTGAAATTACGAGTGATGTTGTTAGACAAGACGAGGTAATAGTCATTGGAGAAGTCTCCTCCCTCACTGTCGTACGCCACCAACCGAACGTTGGTCGGTACATCCTTCTTCTTTGCGATCGTCTTGTACACCTGCGTACCTCCTCTCTTCAGTCTCTCCTTCATCTCTCTTGCTCACCTTCGCTGATCTCATCGAACATGGCGACAAAGATGAAGAGGGGCTTCTGAGCGGAGACGATGGCAGCCTGTCTGGTGAAGAAGGTGCCGTTGTCTCTCGTGAAGGGTGCCTGGTTGATGGTCGCTCCGGCCGCCTGAAGAGATTGAGCATGAATGGCTGAAAGGATGGACTCACGTGTCCTCGATTACTGGCCGTGGTACCAGGGAAGATGACTGAGCTGTACTGCAGGGTGAGATTTCTGTTTCTGATGGTGGCCATATCTCCCACAGTACCCGAGCGAGAGAGGTACGAATTGACAATGCTGTTCCAATAGACTCCCACCATCCACGGCTGTATGACGTCACCGAGGAGGTAGGTGGGGTAGTAGGGTCCAGAGGTGTTGTAAGTCCAGCTCTTATCGACACCTGAGAAGTGAGACTCGATCTCAATTCAAGGGGAAGATTGTACCTTGTATGACGTAGCATCCTTGAGATTGGAACCAAGAGACGAGGGAGTAAGTCAAGTTGGGAGATAGAGAGGTCCTCACTCCGATTCCCCACAGCTCCACGACGGGTTTACCTGGATGTCGTCAGCACACGATAGAAAGGTTCGATTTAGAATAGAGTGAATCTCACCGTTGTGGTGTTGATAAGCGGGTGAATTGAGGATGGATAGATTGCTGACGAGATAGTTCCAATCTTGGGTGATGTAACTGAACGTGGAGTTCTCGCCACCGCCGCTGAGATCATACTCGATGACGAAGGTGCGGTTCCACTTTTCTGCTGATTTCATGACAAGAGAGACCAACTGTGGCTTGTCATTCCATCACATCAAGGACGATGACGAGGGGAGTTGGTGACGAAGACTCACGGGTGTAGTGGCCGCCTTTGATTGTTTTGTGACGGTGTAGAATCTCTGGAGGAAGAAACAATCGAGACCATACTCGTAAAGCCAACGAAAATGAGTATCCACAGTCCCAGGGCACGAATTCGAGTATAATCTGACAACATGAGATCTTCTCACAACTTTTCTCTCACTTGGCAGGTCTTCCATCGGTGAAGTTGAAGCCAGAAGAGGCCAAACATTCAGCAGGGTACTCCGTTGTGTCTGGCCAGAAGTCGCTATCAACTGAAGAGCGTCAATACCATCAGAATCGTGATACCTCACAAGACTTGTTTGAAGGACTGGCATCGAACCAGTGAAACCAAGAGTTATCGTACGGGCCAGTCTTGTACCATCCCTGGTATCCAAAGACTACTTTACCCTGCAGAGAGTTTCGATCTGGAGGGTAGTATGCCGCTGTGGAAAGGGTGAAGAGGATTGTCAGCAGGGGGATGAGCTTCATCTCGGGGTCGCCAAGGGTATTTGACATCTGCCGAATACAACGAGGAATCTAGGCGGGAGACCTTCAATTCAAATTTGAACACCAACCGCCGTTCTAATGGCGAAACAAGATTCCACCGATTATGCCATATGTGTGGATAATTACGTGGACATCTGCTCGTCCAGGTTAATTCGCTCATCACGATCTCTCTTACCATTACAGATTGGAATGTGTGAAAGAAGAGGACATTGAGAGTTTTTCAACTCTATTCGATGCTGAGAAAAGTCTTTTTGCTCAACAATCAGTCCCTTTCAAGACGTTCGAAGAATTCGCTGTGATCGATCTCACTCAACCAGCTTCTTCTATTCCATCTGTTGATGCCCCTCTTCCTGAGATCAAAACGGAGAGTTCAGTAACCCCATCCCCGCCAGCTCATATCTCCATTGCACCAACAAATGGCTCACAATACGTCTCTTCACCAAAGAAGCCTCTCACGCCGAGACGTACCACAACCATGCCGAAGGTCCATGTCCTATCGCGCATTCCCATCGAGAAGCCAGCTGGGACTCAATTTGGAGAATCAGCAGACGTAGTGACGACTCTAGTGTCACCTGCAGCCAAAGTTATGCCCACCAGTAAGACCGTCCCATCTCAAAAATTGGAGAATGCTTTCGGTGAGCGATCGTGCGGGAAGCAAAGAGAGTTGAAAGAAAACAGCGAAGAAGTATCCAAACCTGAAGAACGCCGAATTGGGTCTTCCCATCGACTACACCATCCTCCCTGGTGGATCTCTCGGCATGAAGTTCAGGTGATCCTCCACCTTCTCTCTCTCTCACTCTCGCAGCTACACTGCATCCATGATCAATCACATCAAGAGAAACCTCAAAGGTAACGATCTCACGTCTCATCGGGTTGAATGAGAGGACAGGATACAAATGGGATCCTTCCAAGAAGATGTGGAGCGTCATCGATGCATCTGTTCCAGCTGCGGTGCACATGTTGGACCACCTTGGAATCTTCGTACCACCCGCAGTCAGAAACTACGCCAAGAAGGTGATGGGAGGGAAGATGAGCATCACTGAACACTCCCAGCTGGTAGGCAGCCTGGGTCCTAATGCGGCAGCGGCGATCAAACTAACGCTGGGTTTAGGACGGAAGCGACCAGGCCAGACTCGATTTCGCGTATGACTTTGATGTCATCTCCACCATCAAGCAACTGCATCCCATGGAGAGAATGTGGGACGCGACCAGAGGCTCTTGGGTGAATCTCTCGTGTCTCTCTCGAGTGAACATCCTCAGTTTGTGGACGTGGGGGCCGTCTCAGAATTGATTCAACTGCTGTCACCTCTGGGTAAGGTGATCTACATCATCTTTGACGATCATCAGGAGTGTCCGCACCGCCCGGGTTGATGGAAGAACTAAGGACCATGGAGATAAAAGAGGAGGTAGAGCTCCACAAGGAAGAGGTGGAGGCAGAGCTTCACAAGGAAGAGGTGGGGGCAGTGGGCAGTTCATCGTTGGACCACAGATTGAAAACAACAGGTGCCCATTTTACAACCGATCAAGAAACAGAAGACCGAGTGCGACTGCGGCCGCCCTCACTTTGAGGTGAAAGGAAGACACGTCTGCAAGTATTTCGGACACTTTCGATGCAACTGTGGCCACTGGTGAGTTCTACGCCTGCGAGCCGATGAGACTGGCTTACGTCTTCAGGTGGTCCTCAGGAAATTGTTGGAAGGGAGAGAGCCAGCAGTGCAGTCGATGCCAAACGGACGTCTTTCCCTGGAAGAAAGATAAGCTCTCTGGAACAGGTGCGTGTTGCTCTTCATGAACTGCTTTCAAATTTCATCAGGCAGTGGAGGGATCCCATCGCAGCGACCTCTTTGGAATGTGCAAGAAGCTGGGACACAGCTGCAGAGGCTAGCAGTTAGATCTTTGCTGTATAGAGTCTGAATTGATGGATGTATAATGAAGCGGTGTCTCTATGTTCAAATGTAGAAAGCGGTGTGTAGTTTCAGGGTGACAGCAGCCACGTGATCATCTGTGTAGATCACTCGTCCGAGTTTTTTTGTGACGCCCTCAGAGTCAGCCGCTTGGCAAACAGGATGGAACCCAGAGATGAGAAGAAGCGTGCTGACATCATGATTCTTCGCGGGGGCCACCACGATCCAACCTACCAGGACACACACGCGGGTAAGAACAAATAATAACATCTCACCTGGAATCACAAATATGTTTTTCAAATCTCATCTTGTCGATTGGTGATTAGAGAAATTCGAAATCGATCATCATTAGATCATCGATTCGAGCTAAATTGAACGCGATGCAGACGAAAACAAGATCAAATTGTTAGCTTGTGGTGCCGCATCTGGTGCTGTCTCGAGAACTGCAGTTGCCCCCCTCGCGCGGGTCACCATTCTTTTCATGGTGAGTCCATTTCCAACCATCGTTCACCCTCCAATGATCTATATCATCGATTATAGGTTCGTGTCAATTGATCATGATGTGATATAGGTATCTTCTATGGAAAAAGTGGGATTGAAACCGGCTTACAGTAAAGGCACGTGGCAAGCCCTTAAAGCTACATACGAGAACGAAGGGTTCAGAGGATTCTACAAGGGTAATGGCACTCATTTCATCAAGAAAGTCCCGTTCGCCGCCATCAAGTTTTATTCCTACGAGAGATTCAAACAGGTACTCCTCCAAACCCTCATCCCGTGAATTATGACAGATCATCACACCACGAGATCAGCAGGATGCCAAGATATGGAGGAGGATCGTTGCTGGAGCCGGAGCTGCAGTCGTATCCGGCGAGGAAGCTCACGTGGTATATTCTTCTCATTCCAAACAGTGGCACTGACTTATCCGTTGGATCTGGTTCACACTCTCTTGTCAGTGCAAACCAGCCAACAACCAAAATACAGGGGAATCTACGGCACTCTCTCAACCATCGCGAGAGAAGAAGGGATCTCCCAGTGGTATAGAGGTGTTTCTGTCACGATGATCGTGAGGACATGAATCTCACGATGTGTCATCTGATGGAGGTAGAGTGTTATCCCTTACATCGCACTGAATCTATCCATCTGGGAGAACTTAAAGAAGACGATGAGTGAGAGATACCAGAAGAACGACGCTCTCACCAGTGCCTTCTGCGGTGCTCTCTCTGGTTCGATTGCCTCAGCTCGTGAGTCGATTCTCCTCCGCTCTATACGCATCTGTGAATGTGGATGAATGAAGGACAGTGACATTTCCTCTGGATGTGATTCGGAGACACATCCAACTCAACTTCAAGAAGGATGCATCCTACACGGGCTACCGAGATGCCTTCGTTCAGATCTATCAGAAGAGAGGACTGAGGGGTTTTTACAAGGGCCTATTTCCTCACTTTTTATCGGTGAGTTAACAGATGGTCGATGTACTGATGATTGCAGGTGATACCTGTGGTGTCGATATCCTTTGGAACATATGACTTCATGAAGAAGATGTTCAATGTCACGTGAGAAGATGGGAGGGCTGTCATGTTCAGGTTGCATCTTATGATGAGAGGGAAGAATTGTGCACATAAAGAGGTTCAATGTGCCGTCTGTTGTTCAATAGAGTATACGCCTGGGATCAAACACGTTGTCTTCTTATAGACGAGACGCTCCTGATGGTGACAGTGATTCTTTATCGCTGACCATAAGGATCTGCGTCAACACACAAAGCTGAGGGTTGATGGTAACGATTGCAATTGTTGTGGATGATACCTCTCAAACTTGTGTTCCTCGTATCACATCACTGCCAACAAATCATTTAAATCAACATCATTTGAGATCGAACACAACAGAAATACAAGGAGACTTGTCTTGGCTTAGGAGGATATTATCCCCTCACTCACATGTTGGCGTAGAGAATCTGCATAATGCCCAGATCTTGATGCGGGCCACGTCACCTATTATTCCTGGTTCGACAAAATGATGTGGTGGATCCGTTGCGATGTCAACAAAATCGTGCCTCTCTGCGCACATCTACTTGCCATCTGCTCTCCTCTGGCCGCCGACGTGAATTTGGCGCCAAAATTACAAGATGTCATCTACAATTTTAGGGTCTTGTTTCGAGTTTTGGGTTCGCAGTCGGGCAGCTCCAGTGGCCGAGCTGGTTGCTCACTCGCCTTGTTTGGCCTTGTGACACCAGTGATCGGACCCTGGGCTGTCCACTTTTTTTTACCACAAAAAAGACAAAGAAAGAAGAATAGAAGAAAGAGAGATCAGAAGAAGAGAAAGGACAAAGAAACATTATTAGATCGACCTTTCAGACGATATTGAGGTCGGCAGGCAGCTCAAAAAACACATTGATCGATATGCGGTGAAGTCGATCGGCTACCGTCAACAAGATCTGCAAAAACCCTTCACTTTCTGCTTCTTGACTCAGAGCATAGGAGAAGAGCTTCGACCAGAGAATTTTTTGGACACATTTAGAATATCGTATCATATCACGTTAGGTTACCAGTTGGCCAATCTCGCTGTATCAGACCACCGCTACCTCTCTCGATCTTGAGACACCACATTCAGATGGGTATGATAATCATATCCTCTCCAACATCAATCACACAATAAATCATTCTCTTGGGAAGCCAGAAGCATATCAAGAATTGTACTAAAAACGCCTGATCTTTCACAGCAAACCAAAGGAAATGATCTTCACCATGAATTAATGTAGGGCCATGATGATGATGATGGGTGAGTGGTATGTTTGAAGCAGGATGATGTCAGGGCTGACTGCCTTTCTTGGTGACTGATGTGATTCACTGTAGGTCTTTCTGCAGTGCTGTGGCTCTGAAGATGAGGCAAGTTGTCAGGGCAGGAAATATGTGCCCTTGTATAATAAAGATCTCAGAAGGGTAGACATATAATGCCACCAAACAAAAGAGAGAACACAAAGCACAAGACAAGTGTATTTCCCATTTATTTTCCAACTGCATTGCAATTGAGAATTGATCTTGCAACTGACACCATTTATCCTGGGTATATTTAGAAGGATAATGGTCATCAGAGAACAAGAGCATAATTAAAACAGTTCCAATAAAAGAGAGAGCAAAGTCTGTCTTGTGTATGCAAGATGTCCTTCTGTCAATGTTTAAATTCATGATTGATTCTTGGAGATACTACTGCTATGAACTGATACTTACACCATTGGGATAAGTAATTTTGAGAATCAGCAACATATAATCAAGTAAGAGATCAAATTGTGTGCAAAAAATTTCACACATCAAGTCCTGTCTTTTTTTAAGATGGTACTCAGTGACAAAATAAACATTGACAAGGCAGATAGGCACCTTCCACGATTGATATTATGATTCAGTGTCAAATTAAACTTCTCTGTGTGAGTGAAGTGAATCTTGTGGTGAATTTTAGCGTGTTCACGCTAAAATTCAGCATAAAATTCAATGTATCCAAAAAAGCATATATTGCACATGTGAAACACATTAGGAATTGGTAGATCTTGCTGAGTAAAAAAAGGAAGAAGGTAAGGCTTATAAGGTGTGCACTGTTGAAGGACAGCACATATAGTTGCAAGACAATGCAAAAAAAGACCAGATTGACCAAGAATTGAACCATTTAATATAACTGATAACCAAGCAAAATACAAGAAAAAGAAGCGGAAGGTCACAAAGGAAATAACCATCAGAGATAAAGGCCTCCGTGCGTTAAATCAAAATAGCGCACGCACCATATGCATTGTTTTTGTGAACCGTGACATATACCGTTGGAATCAGCGCAGTTTGCTGAGTCAGAAACAGGTCAGAAAACTAGTGGTCATGCCACGTGCGTTATTTGGAAATAGCGCACGCAAGGCCATATTTCATTTAGGGAAGGTGTCAGGTCATTGATGACAGTTTACCCAGGTGTAGAATTAGGGTTTAGGGTTTAGGGTTTAGGGTTTAGGGTTTAGGGTTTAGGGTTTAGGGTTTAGGGTTTAGGGTTTAGGGTTCAGGGTTTAGGGTTTAGGNCAGGTCATTGATGACAGTTTACCCAGGTGTAGAATTACCTGGGCTACACGGTGGTGTATTCAGTTTTTTCGTCCGGACTAACATAGCAGAGAAAAGTGTAAAATATACCATGCGTGCGCTATTTTGATTTAACGCACGCGGGGTCTTATCTCATTTAGGGAGGGCACCAGGTCTGTTTTCTCAGTTCCCACGCGTAGAGGTACGTAAGACCTACGTAGAAATGGTTACTAAACCACCGTCCAACCATTACCATCAGAGATAAAGGCCTCCGTGCGTTAAATCAAAATAGCGCACGCACCATATGCATCGTTTTTGTGAACCGTGACATATACCGTTGGAATCAGCGCAGTTTGCTGAGTCAGAAACAGGTCAGAAAACTAGTGGTCATGCCACGTGCGTTATTTGGAAATAGCGCACGCAAGGCCATATTTCATTTAGGGAAGGTGTCAGGTCATTGATGACAGTTTACCCAGGTGTAGAATTACCTGGGCTACACGGTGGTGTATTCAGTTTTTTCGTCCGGACTAACATAGCAGAGAAAAGTGTAAAATATACCATGCGTGCGCTATTTTGATTTAACGCACGCGGGGTCTTATCTCATTTAGGGAGGGCACCAGGTCTGTTTTCTCAGTTCCCACGTGTAGAGGTACGTAAGACCTACGTAGAAATGGTTACTAAACCACCGTCCAACCATTACCATCAGAGATAAAGGCCTCCGTGCGTTAAATCAAAATAGCGCACGCACCATATGCATCGTTTTTGTGAACCGTGACATATACCGTTGGAATCAGCGCATCTCAGAGAGTCAGAAACAGGTCAGAAAAGTAGTGGTCATGCCACGTGCGTTATTTGGAAATAGCGCACGCAAGGCCATATTTCATTTAGGGAAGGTGTCAGGTCATTGATGACAGTTTACCCAGGTGTAGAATTACCTGGGCTACACGGTGGTGTATTCAGTTTTTTCGTCCGGACGTTCATAGCAGAGAAAAGTGTAAAATATACCATGCGTGCGCTATTTTGATTTAACGCACGCGGGGGCTTATCTCATTTAGGGAGGGCACCAGGTCTGTTTTCTCAGTTCCCACGCGTAGAGGTACGTAAGACCTACGTAGAAATGGTTACTAAACCACCGTCCAACCATTACCATCAGAGATAAAGGCCTCCATGCGTTAAATCAAAATAGCGCACGCACCATATGCATCGTTTTTGTGAACCGTGACATATACCGTTGGAATCAGCGCAGTTTGCTGAGTCAGAAACAGGTCAGAAAATGGTCATCAAGGCTCTTTGCTTATGGATTGTTTCTCAAAGTATGCTTTTATCATCAGTGTGTATGCTTTCTATGTTAGGTTTTTTGTTGCTTTCTGCTTTATCATTACTCTGATGTCATCCTTCATCTGTCTTTGTACAAAGGTCTATGTGAAGTACATTTATCAACAAAGTGCCACAATACACAATGAAATGAAAGTGCAGAGAGTTAGGCAATAATATAGCAACAGTATAGAAGCACAATCTCATCTTCAATGTTTATTATAGTTTCATACATGTATCAGTCTTCCAAACTGTGCTGTATCCATATCAATGAATTCTTCATCTTCACCCATTCCAATTCCTACCACCCTCATAATCACCACATCAGTGACATCAGACTCACCTGTCTCTTTGTCTTGGTCCCAGTGATAGATCTGCATTGAGATCAGAGGTCATCTCCCACTCATTATCATCAACAGCATCGTCAACCNACCGTGACATATACCGTTGGAATCAGCGCAGTTTGCTGAGTCAGAAACAGGTCAGAAAATGGTCATAAAGGTTCCTTGCTTATGGATTGTTTCCCAAAGTATGCTTTTATCATCAGTGTGTATGCTTTCTATGTTAGGTTTTTTGTTGCTTTCTGCTTTATCATTACTCTGATGTCATCTTTCATCTGTCTTTGTACAAAGGTCTATGTGAAGTACATTCATCAACAAAGTGCCACAATACACAATGAAATGAAAGTGCAGAGAGTTTGTCAATGATACAACAGTATAGAAGCACAATCTCATCTTCAATGTTTATTTTAGTTTCATACATGTATCAGTCTTCCAAACTGTGCTGTATCCATATCAATGAATTCTTCATCTTCACCCATTCCAATTCCTACCCACCTCATAATCACCACATCAGTGACATCAGACTCACCTGTCTCTCTGTCTTGGTCCCAGTGATAGATCTGCATTGAGATCAGAGGTCATCTCCCACTCATTATCATCAACAGCATCGTCAACATCCGACTCACCTCTCCCCTTTGTCTTGGCCCCAGTGATGTGGCGTTCGAGTCTTGTTGAGTGATTGTCGATCTGTATCGAGATCAGAGGTGATCTCCATAATCAGGGGTATCAACATCAACCTCAGACTCACCTCTCCCCTTCGTCTCGATTATGCTGTCCTGGCAGTCGAGTCCTGTTTGCTGATTGTTAATCTGTATCGAGATCAGAGGTCAACTCCATTTCCATCGACTTTAAGATCTCACCTTCAGCTACAAATTCGGTAGATCCATGGATCCGCNCAATGAAATGAAAGTGCAGAGAGTTAGGCAATAATATAGCAACAGTATAGAAGCACAATCTCATCTTCAATGTTTATTATAGTTTCATACATGTATCAGTCTTCCAAACTGTGCTGTATCCATATCAATGAATTCTTCATCTTCACCCATTCCAATTCCTACCACCCTCATAATCACCACATCAGTGACATCAGACTCACCTGTCTCTTTGTCTTGGTCCCAGTGATAGATCTGCATTGAGATCAGAGGTCATCTCCCACTCATTATCATCAACAGCATCGTCAACCTCAGACTCACCTCTTTCCTTTGTCTTGGCCCCAGTGATGAGGCGTTCGAATCTTGTTGAGTGATTGTCGATCTGTATCGAGATCAGAGGTGATCTCCATCTCCATGATCAGGGGTATCAACATCAACCTCAGACTCACCTCTCCCCTTCGTCTCGATTATGCTGTCCTGGCGGTCGAGTCCTGTTCGCTGATTGTTTGATCTGTATCGAGATCAGAGGTCAACTCCAATTCCATCGACTTGAAGATCTCACCTTCAGCTACAAATTCGGTAGATCCATGGATCCGCGACGATCTCGTGACGTGCTCCTTCAGATTTCGTCGGAAGTCTGAAACCCTGAAATGAAATCAGAAACCCTCCCCTCAGAATCATTCTCACCGTAGAATTGGAGAACTCATCTACTCAACCACTCTCACTGTCGATATGGAGGGCCATCTGAGGCGGTTAATCAATCTCTGTCGATTGGCGTGTTGTTTGCCAGGAATTGCCGTTGTGGAATCTTCATCGGATCGTTGGCGTGATTGAACTCGAAATCACCGCATCGATCGTGGAAACTATCCACCCTGAGCCAACCGTCTTTGTTTGTGGGTCTTTAGCTCGCTTTCAATTGTGGTTCAACCCAAAGGAGAAGCTCTCAAGGAGATCAGGTGGGAGAATACGCTTCTTTTCGATATCGAGACATTATAGCGACGGAAAGAACGTCTTTGCTTCTTCGGGTGAAACACATTTGAACCCCTTTCAAATGTCATTAGGTAANCTCTCACCGTCGATATGGAGGGCCATCTGAGGCGGTTAATCAATCGATCTCTGTCGGTTGGCGTGTTGTTTGCCAGGAATTGCCGTTGTGGAATTTTTGACTCTTCTTTGGATCGTTGGCGTGATTGAACTCGAAATCACCGCATCGATCGTGGAAACTACCCACCCTGAGCCAACCGTCTTTGTTCGGGGTCTTTATCTCGCTTTCAATTGTAGGGAGAAGCTCTCAAGGAGATTAGGTGGGAGAATACGCTTCTTTTCGATATCGAGACATTATAGCGACAGAAAGAACGTCTTTGCTCTTTCGGGTGAAACACATTTGAACCCTTTTCAAATGTCAATAGGTAA
>MDYQ01000437.1:0-10089 GCA_003024175.1 Planoprotostelium fungivorum | reverse complement strand
CCCGTTTCGTCCTGCACCTTCTCGTCCTGCAGAACCTAAACCTAATCAAGTAATTTGCCAACCTGATTATACTCCTCCTGGATATCAAAACTGGTCTTGAGTATCCTAGATAAACTTCTCACTCAAAACGTTCGTCTCTCGTCTCCAGATCCTTTCTGCTAGGGTGTCAGGGCTGGCTCGAAAATTTTTGGTTTCAGAATTCGCATCTGCAAACCGCACTTTGCGACCATTCTTGCCTCTAATCTTTGTATTCTGTATCCTAAGCTTTAAACAGTCTACAATGCTTTGTGGAGCTGAGAGACTATATCATTGTATGCAGAACTCCACCATTGAGTCATAGTAAAATGTAGTAATCAGGTAATACAATAGTAAATATAGTAATTTGGAAGAGTAAATTAATAGTAAATAAACAGTAATAATAATATCCACATCTTCATCTGTAACATCCCCTGAGTTCTCTGCAGCCTGCAGAATTCTCCTCCTGATTCTGTTCCTTGCATCTGGACCATTCTCTTTCTTCACCAATCTGCTTATAGTGCTGAAATACTTTGCTTCAGCTGATATCTCATCAAGGTAATCCTTGAAATCTGCGTGATTCCTACTCACATACCCTCTGATACCCTTAGGTAAATGTTGAATCTTCATCCCAGGACTCCTTCTTCAATAGCCTGATTATAATACTAAAATACTTAGTTTCAGCTAATACCTCAAAGCAATCCTTGAATTCACTAGGGTTTCTACTACTACTCTCTGATAGATTTTGATTTTTTGAAACAGTCCTAGCATTCAGAGTTAGTTCAATATAATTTATTATTGAAGGTGAAAAGGGAAAAGACCTAACTTTTAATATTATCAGTTCAACACAGAAGTATTATCAGTTCAACACAGAAGTTCAAGTGCAGTTTAACAGAAGTCATTCAAAAAGAGACAAATTAAATGTAATTCTAATATAACTGTATTTAAATGAAACACATTCTATTCATAAGCCTCCTTAAGTCTTTTTTTCATCCTCTCGCCTGCCTCCTTACTGGACTCTGGTGTTGGATTGAATTTGTTCACATGACCAAGGTCAATGAGGATTGGTAACCTCCCTGGCAATTGATCACCAATGAATCTTTTGAGTGAGGGAACTCTGCTTGGTGTGACAGATTTCCAATTAGCTGGTCGGAGGTCTGTATGCTCAATTCCTTTGCTTGCAAGATAATCTATGGAAGTCTCTTGAACAACTGGCCAGCTAGGTGCATTGCTAATGTCTCACTCAGAATGTGCTGTAAAAATAGAAAGTCTCACATCTCTGAACTGGTTGGAGTCGAGATATATGGCATAATTAATGCAAGAGTTCCACTTATTACAATCACTCGAGCTGAGACATTGTAGGCCTGCACCCAGCTTTCGGCCTCGTCTCTCAGTAGCTGCTCCTTTTGATCTGTGGTCATGCTTGTTGGTCCATGTAGGAATTTGATAACACAAACACTTCCTGTCTGTGAACAACCAAGCCAAGTTCGACCATCGCGTCCATATCCAAGGTCCTCCAAAAGCACAAATTTTGAGGTGTAGGTGGAAGGGAGCCTAGACATCTTGATATTGGAGCGACTTATCTTAATAAAGGGAGAAGATGTCCAATAATGTGTCTATGTACTTTAGACATCTAGAACTCTGCTGACATATAAAGATCTCACCGTCTTTGTCAACACTATGTATTTTCTCTTGTCCTCAGAGAGGTTATTACTATCAACCCTTGTTTGTGACATCTTCATCATAGTGGTGAGTAGTAGGTCTGGAAGTTCCTTGTCATTCCACTCAAATATGCGTGAACAACGTCCTTGTATCCTTTCACTAATCAGTCTTATGGCCAATTTTATGAATCTAGCTATACCCTTCAGGACCCTTGAAATCAAAGATATCTGGAGTATCCTGATGCTCCTCTATGAATTCTTCTTTCTCCTCATTTAGTTGGTTATCCAGCCGCACAGGTATGTCGACATCAGAGGATGTCACAGGTGCAGCCGCTACAGTGTCGCAGTCAGATAGCCAAAACACCCGCCATTTCTTATATGTAGTCAACTGACCAATATTAACCCCTATACAGTTGATTTGAACTACTCACTATACCAAATACATCAGTTAAACCCCACATGTGACGAAGCTGCATCATATAATCCATAAGCTGACCATGTACAGCCTGGTCATCCATAGGTTCTTTCCCTCCTCCAAGTGGTGGCTTCTTCACCTATAGCAACTTAATATATAATCACTTCAACTGATTGTGTACCTCAAAGACACCAATAGGGAGCCCCTTGCGTGTAATTGCATATAAATCTGGCCTCAGCTCATAAACGCTCACTTCAGATAAAATCTCAATATTCTATATAGTGTGAATAACATGTAAATAAAGTCATATTATCATTCCACTCACTGATAGGCCAAGGCTCTTCAGGACATCTGTCATAACAATGCGAACATACCCAGTAATATCGTTTTCTGAGCCATAATTCATCTCCTTAAATTGAGTGTTGTATATTGTCCATATGGCAGTTGACTCCTGCCTAGATAGACCCTTTGTGATGTTGAGCAGTCCCTCTGTGATGGTAACTCTGATATGTGAAGAACCAGAGGTAGATTTTGTGCAGCGAGAGGCACCAAGAGGAGGGATTCCGTCCTTAGGAAATGACTCTACAGCAGGAGTTTAGTATTGGGTCTTCCAAGTTTATAGAAGTCAGCCAACTATCAAGGCTCAAGAGACCACAACGTAAGCAAAATCACAAAAGACCACAAATTTTGCAGGTCACGTGACTGCAGCCGGAACAACCCCTCTCAGCCGCCCCTATGCGAGCCTGAGAGGCCCGTAGAGCCCCATAGAGGCCCTGGGGACACCGCGACGAGAATAAAGAGAATAAAAAGAGAAATGAGAAGGGTCGGGACTCACCAGGTGGGGCGGACTGGGTGGCAGATTGCTTGATGAAAGCTATCAGATCAATATCTGTCTCAGGGGTCCACGTGGGAACCAAGTTTGGGTGGGCATCCAGCTCCTTCTGAGCCCAGGTCTTCTCGGCCAGAGTTAAGGCGAGACCGTTGATGCGAGTTCGTATATTGGGTAAATTGGGATCCGTCATCTTCTACCGAGGAGTCAGAACGATGAAGATAACCAACGCAAACAGAGGGGCTAAGCGCTCAGTTCGAGCGTATGAAATTACCTTGAGAATGTTCGAGGTGGCGTTCTGGGCGGGAGGTCCTTGTATGACTTTGGCTCGCAGAAGAAATGTTGGGAGAAGGTTCTGTTGACGTCAGAAAAGATGAAGACGAACCGACGTTGGGTCGGCGTGTTGTTACCTAGAGAAATGCTCGAAGAGTCTTCTTCGAACGGACAGCGAAATACGGACCCAAGATGGAATAGAGTCAGAATGAAAAAGATGTGAACCGACGTTGGCGTGGCGTCGTTACCTGTGGACGCTCGAGACGAAGTCTAAGAAAATACGGCGCGATACGGACCGAAGATCTAAAAAGAAATAAGTCAGATTGAATACCCTACGATGAATGAGAGACGGCGATGATATGATAAGACGTCTACGAACGTCTACCTGTGCGTGGTCTCTGGAAAGTGAAAACGTTCGAGCGGTTATACGATGATATCTCTTTGTTCTTTGATTTGCAAAGTAAAACAATATTCTCTCTTTTATATGATGACGTGAAAACACGCCTGCAACAACAAGCAAGAGCAGAAGATGGGATTTGCGGAGAATGATCTCGTAGGAAGAGGCGTGAAGAAACCTTCACCAATCGGCAGCACTATCTTCTTTACCGCAAGAGCTGCCGATGTGTTTCTTCAATACAAAATCCTCACATCTTGGGGTCCTGATCTGATTAAGAGACTGGGAGGTGCAGTGATTCTCACTTCTGGTAGCACGATTCTCGGACTCTCCCTCTACCATGGGGCTATTCTGCTCTTTTCCCTTGGAAGTACGCTGAAGCAGAACATCTGGCTGACATATACGAGTCAAGAGAGCATGCCTCCTTTTCCTGCCCTGATGGTGAGCATCCTCCTCTCCTCTTCTGAACGAAAACGAGATCTCCGCGTTCAACACTGTGTTCAACACCACCGCCAGCTTATTATCCGTCTGGGCTCTGACCAGTCAGGCACCACGCGAACTCTCTTGGAGAGGACTTTTTTCCTCTCCGACTTTTGTCTGTGGCACCCTCCTCTTCGCAGTTGGGATCTTGACCGAGTTCACTTCTGAGGTGCAGAGGAAATATTTCAAGGAGGACCCGAAGAATCAGGGAAAGGCGTACAGTGGGGGGTTATTCTCCTTGGCGACGAACATCAACTACGGAGGGTACACTCTGTGGAGAGCTGGTTACATGCTGGCCGCCGCCGGTGCGATTCCGGGCGTCCTGACTGGCTTTTTCTTCTTCAGAGATTTCACTGGGAGAGCTATCCCTGCCATGGATAAGTATTGCTCCGAGAGGGTGAGTCATCGTCGACCCGCATGAATCGTTCTCACCGTCGATCCTCGTGATGATGGTGATCAGTATGGCAAAGGATGGGAAGACGTGAAGAAGAGAGTGCCATACAGACTTTTACCGGGGCTGTATTGATGGTGTCTCAACTGATGGATGACGCCGATGGTTTGTTAAATAAACTCGTAGTTCTGTGATGTCAAAAGTAATAACCAACTATTGAATTCTCGTAATCGAGGTCGCTCTGGGTGACAACTTGATGTCAGAGGTAACTCGGTGATTTCTGTTGTGTCTACAAATCGCTTGTTTGACTTCACAATATCAAAAGCGAACGCTTCCTCCACCGGGAGGTCATCTGCTCCTTCCATTCTTCTTCCACATTCCACCCATATCTGTGCTACATTTCATTATCTTCCGTGATGAGTGACCGTCAAGATTGGATTAGTCGAGTGCAGGTAAATTGTTGTACAACAATGGTCTCAATTTTGTTGATGTATCACAGACACTATCCAAACATAAGGTTCCCGATGATGGAGCAAAAACTTTGTCTCGAACACAAAGTTATACATCTGCTGATTGGGCTAGTGCCTACATGGAACAGCAGAATGAGCTTGTCATGGTTGCAGGTGTTTTGTAAAGTCAAGTTGGAGATGTTGATCTTCGGCAGAAATGGGAAGGACCCTCCTAGAGAAGAGTGTCAAAGACGATGGGATCATAGCCAAGATGAAACAAGAGGTGAGTCTAGTGTGTCGAGGAGTCATTCAAAAGCCTTCAGACAGAAGAGCTGAGTGCTCGCCTCACCAGCGTTGAATCGCAGATGCATCATCTCAAAGATCACAACGGGTGAATGGATTCATCGAAGAATTTCTTATCGATGTAAAAACAGCCGATTGGAGAGGAGAGTGGAAGCTGCCGACGAGTTGAACGCGAGCGTCATGAAGGAGTTAGAAGAAAAGCAGGAGGAGTTCAGACTCAAGCTGACAGAACATAGAGTCAACGCCTTTCTCGTGGAACAAAACCGGCAACTACAGGACGATGTGATGATTCACCAGAGAAAGATCTGACAATATCTAGTTGGAAGTGTATAAATTAGAATTGTACAAGAAGAATCAAGACGAAGACGAATACAAGTTTGCCATCCGAAAACTGAAAAAGAGGAAGAGAGATCTGAAGCAAGAATTGCAAAGGATGAGCGAGACGATGCAGTCGAAGTCGGGGAAAGATTTAGAGATGCTGTCCATGTCAACCGAGCTGACAGAGACGAGACAACGATGTGGACAATTAGAGCAGCAAGTTTACAAGAGGGGAAGAGATCTCGAGGACATGCACATGCAGAGGGAGATCCTGCAATCAGAAATCGATCGACTGCTGAGAACCAATCAAGAGATGGCACAGAGCATCAGTCAAAAATCGAATCAAATCAAAGACATGCACAAGCAGATGGAAGAGTGAGTCACTCGACCGATTCACACCGACCGTACGACAGGATGCAGATGAACGATGTTCCCAGCGAAGAGAATCATAATTCAGGATTCAAAGGCTCCATCTTCAGCGAGCTGGAGAGGCAGATCAACAATGAGAAGGAACGAACGGCGAACAAACTACTGAGGGCCGAGAGCATACGAAACATCAAGAAGATATCCAGCCGTTCGGAGGTGAAGGACGCATCCATAGGAACGGAGCATCCATTCAATGGAGATAGGTTTCCATCGTGGAGGAAGCCAGGGATAAGAAGAAAGACGTGCCAGAGACGAACTCTTTGTACCACAGCCCAGCGACAGAAGAATACTTTTATCTGGTGAGTCTCCACGATGGACCGATTCTATTTACAGCGATCTGAAAGACAACAATAGACCTGTTCTGCGATCAAAGTGAACATCGCATTCAAAGACAAATCGGAGAATGTATTTCTCGTACGTGACGATGAATTATTCGCTCAGGCATCGGCGCAGAAGATTCCGTTCCATGAGGTGAGAAGGAGCACGAAAGACGACAAGAGTGAAAGATGAAATCAGTGGCATCAGTGGTTGGAACAGCAATTCTCAGCTCGCAGTGCAGAACCTTCCGTACGTCCAAAATCATTGGGACCAACAGTTTCTGTTTCGAATTTGAAGAGGACAACCTCTAAATCAAACTCGAGAAAGAGATAGCTGTATAAATGAATATACTCGTGTGCTTGATCAAAGCGCCGCCAAACCTCGAGTTTTCACAAATAATTTGACACCAATGACCGTTTCTCTCCAAAATCTGCCGACCTCTCTACACAGCCGGAGATACTCCGTGTAATCCGAGCTCGGCAACTGTCGGAGAAAAACGGTCAATGTGAAACTCGAATAGAACCGTCCAGTTGATTTGTTTTTCTGGTTGGTGTGTCCATGCATTTGACTACCAACCGCAAAACTGAACCAGTTGCGGTGAAAATGCAAGGCTACAACGCTCGCACGGCTTGTCTTTTGCTCTAGATGCACAAGTTTTACAAACACCCGATCCAAAAAAGCGCAAGTAGGATGAATCACAGTTGGTTGACGAAGTGAGTCCAGTATAATGATTCGTTCGGTCCTTATGCTGCTCAGAGCTAAAACTAATGAATCACTGATCAATGGCCTTCACGGTCAGATGCAACCTCTTCGCATCATTTCTCATATTTGCAGGTCACGGCATAATCAAATCAGCTAAAACTCTGAACGCCATGAGAGCGACCGATCGGGGTACAGGAACTGTTATTATGTTGTAGTGACTCGCTCAGGTTTATATTCAGCAGATCCCTCTGAGGCTTACAACGATAATCCACACCCCATCGGTCACCGAGCCACTATATCCGCCCCCCACATGCATGCTTACTGTTTGGATCTATTAGAGAGTAGATTGACCCCAGGTTCTACTGCGTTAGACGTGGGCTGTGGAAGCGGATATCTCTCCGCCTGCATGAGTCGAATGATGGGTTCCGAGGGAAAGGTAGCAGAAGCGTACTGTTCTGGGAAATCATCGAAGACAGGTCATCGGTATCGATTATATTCCTCAGTTGGTACGGATGTCAGAGGAGAATGTGAGGAAGGACGATCCGTCACTCTTGGACCAACAACAAATCATCTTCAAGAGTGAGATTAATGGATGTATACAAAGACTTAAATGTGTCGATTGTAGATGGTGACGGATGGATGGGAGACAAAGAGTACGCTCCGTATGACTGTGATGACAATACAGTTGATTATCATATATGACAAAGACACAGGTATACACGTGGGGGCTGCAGCGTCAATGGTGCCTGAGGAACTGCTGAAACAGTTGAAGCCTGGAGGTAAACAGAAAGAGAAGGATCAAATAACAAATAGCAGGTCTAATGGTAATTCCTGTAGGTGACCAAGAGCAGATACTAATGAAATACACCAAGGACAACAACGGTAGCATAGAGAAGAGCACATTGATGGGAGTCAGATATGTGCCCCTCGTAAAATCACTTCACAAATAAATATCCAACTTGATATTACAGATTAAGATTGAGGCATGGCGCGCAAAAGCGAGCTATATCCATCCAGGTAGGATGCTGAAGGAATCAGAATATGACGCGAGCGTCGAAGTAGGACGGGCGAGATCATAACAACACATCAGCCCGATTCGGCGAAATAAAATTCCGAGTATGCCCCTCGACATAAATTCAAAATCAAATCTTGGCCACCATGGATGCTTCTCAAACTTCTGGCACTGATAGCACACAACCTACTGCATCAACGTCGCCAGATACGAGCTCCCACTTTCGCTCTGCAGTCGAGAAAATCTTGACAGACGCTGTCATCCTACTCCGAAGACACGACCTCGGCCGTCATCAGAGGCTCAAGACGCCGTGTGCCTGAGAGAGACAGGATATTGGTCGTCTTCCTCCAATTCTTTCTCGCAATTTTTAGGGAGAGCTTATTATGAGCCAGTGTGCGAACCTGACCGCCCAATCCTTATGAGTATGAGCCATTCCGAAGCGGCAGATGAGGCGATCGCCTCGATATTGAAATTGATGAATATCCTGTCTCAAGTACCAACAGAGCCTAGGGATACGCTCAGCACCAACAAATACAATCACATAGCTTCATATGTGCATCCACCACGATGGTGAACCGCAATTTCGAGAGTTGGTGCTGATGAGTTGATTGCCGCTCCGTGATTGGTAGTGTTGTTGGTCTTCGGGACGGATGACTTAAGGAACATCTAACTCGCCACACAGTACCTCTGTATTTTTCTACAAATGCAACAGGTGTACAAGCTGTATTTATGTTGCACCCTTTCTCAGGGACTTCAGCTTATTTGATAGCGTGTCCAGTCCAATGGGCTTCGATAGATAATCATCCATGCCTGCTTTGGTGCATTTCTCCTTCTCCTCCTCGAAAGCGTTCGCTGTCAGTGCCGTGATGTGCACCCTCTCCCATCCCATTTCCTTCTCCGTCAACCGAATCTTCTCCGTTGCTGCTAATCCATCCAATATGGGCATTTGTATATCCCTACTCTCTTCAATCTTGCTTCTCGGTCATCTCCTCACATCAATATCATATCGTACGTAGACTCTTCCTTCTTCCTCTTCAGATACTTCTGTACTCCCTCCTCTCCGTGATTGGCAAATTCATACCTAACTCCTCCGATGCGATCAATCATCAACTGTATGACCTCCACTCATCAGTCTCCACAACATGATTCGACGGTCACCTTCTGATTCGTCTTGTTGTCCTCCACGATGAGGACATCCAACAGGGGAATATCTCTCGGCACCAAAGGAGAGCTCTGTCCCGAATGAGATTTCATTCTGGGAGAGGAGACGGGCATCAGGGGGGAGTGGTTCTTGATCAGGGGAAACGAAGCCATCGAGCTGATCGTGCTTGTCATGGAATGAGAAGTGCTACGAACGGATGTCTCCGGTGTTCGTGGTGTTGAGCTCGGCGATTCAAAGAGAAGAGGTGTATCCGTCAATCCGCTGCCCTCTTCTTCTTGCTCACTCATGGGTTCCATCTCCCCTGCCACCAGTCAATTCCCTTCACTCTCCTCTCTCACCTCGGACTGCACTGATCAGGCGTGAGAGCTGAATCATCTTCTTGAACAGGAACATCCTCACTCCCTCCAACCTGGTGATCTCTGCCATCCTGTTATCGTTCGTCACCCACGATCACCCTCACCATGTGAATACAATAGGGACCGCTGTATTCCTTGTTGCACGATGATGATGAGCTGCATCCGTGAGATGAAACACTCCGATGAATCCTCACATCAACTCGACATCCCTGTGCAATGTATCTTCCTATCGTCTTTGCATCTATCCTCTCCAGATGTTCGATGTCGATGATGAATTGAAGTAAATAAATAGTCTCTGTCTCTCGATCAAAATAGGCTTCGTGTGAGCCCTTCCACCTTTTTTGTCGCTTGTTTTCGATTCCCAAAATTGTTGAGCGGCAAGCATGATCTGATCGGGGGAGATGACGTGTCTGGACGGGATGTGATGGTCCAGTGATAAAGACTCCTCCACCATCGTTCCGATCACTTTGTTCTCCGTGCATATGATCGCCATCCTCTCAGCTCCTTCGTATCTGTCCGTCTCGGCTTCTATCACGTGCATTCCTATCTCGTTTCCTGCTTCTCTCCTGGACAGTGATGGTGAGA
>MDYQ01000436.1:0-13774 GCA_003024175.1 Planoprotostelium fungivorum | reverse complement strand
ACAGGAACCAGTGCGGGCTCTTTCAACGTCAGCGCTCTCGCTACTGGCCGAACACCGACCGAGCTTTTGAATATTTGGTTGAATAACGCAGCAAACATTTTCCATGAATCATACTGGAAGAGAACCACCACCATGGACAACACTCTCTCCGCCGCCTTCGATGCCGCACCCATTCGAGACATGGCCATTTCCATCGTCGGGCAGACGACCCTCGGTCAGGTATGATCATGTTTTCCTCTCACCTCACCTCACACTTGACAGGTGAAAAAGAAGATTCTCATCCCCGCTTTTAACCTCGATCCTTCTTCCACGAGAAAGGTGATCGTCACAACCTCCATTCCATCAAGGTCCTCACATCGATCAGGAAGAACAGAAAGCGACCAAGTCCGACACCATCAGCGGGCTCAAACCTCCCATCACCACAGCCACTGGTGATCTTACCCAGCAGCTCCTCCGCATGAGAATCCCCCGAGCCTGTGGAGGCTGGTCAGACGATCCACGATGGTTTCCCGAGTACTTTCACAACTTTGATAGTTCGGACAACGCTGACACTCTCCTCGCCGATGCATGTCTGAGATCAGCTGCCGCTCCCACTTATTTCCCCATCTATCAGGTGAGTCATGATGCTCGATCAAGGCTCATGTCATCAGGGATACGTGGACGGAGGAGTATTCGCCAACAATCCATCACTGGCTGCCATCACTTCTTGCATCTGCGAGGGTGTGCAGCTGTCTGACATCTGTGTCTTGTCCCTTTCCACTGGTAACAACCCCCACCACATTCCAAAGGGTGAGAGAGGAGATTCAGATCTGTTACTGAAGGAGTGCAGAGATGTTTGGTGATGGAAACTGGGGAGTCTATCAGTGGGGCATGAATCTGATCAATCTACTGATGGATTCCACATCCTGTGCGGCCACCCACCAGTCTGCATGCTTATTGGGTGAGGGATATCATGGGGAGGAAGAGCTGATCTCAACAGGGGAGCAGTTTTATCGCATTGACCCCAGACTGACGAGCGATATCGACCTGGCTGATTCATCAGCAGCAACGATTGACATGTTGCTGAAGATTGCCTCTGAAGTGGACTTGGAGCCAGTTGTGGAATGGCTGAAGATCTACTGGGGCAGTGGTGGCGAGACATCAGCACCCAAAGAGAGACTGGAATACGATTGGATGCTATTGTAAATACAAGACACCCTGTACATACAATGAGTTTGAATGATGACAAAGAGTGATACGACCGAGGTGAAAAAGAGATAGATCAGTAGCGCCAGTCGACTTGTTGGAATTATGTCATCACATACCTCAAGCGTGGGTCATCCATGTCTATTGATGCTTGTCCTTATAAAACGGATATGGATCGAACATCACGTATGAGAGATCTCAATCACTTGCCTGAAAATCACAATGACACCCCTCTTCTCCTTTTCGTCAATATTTGAACAAATGGGATGATGAGAATGAGCTTGTTCGTGTATCATGATGCACGATTGACACCACAAACTCGATCACAGAAGAGAAAATTTCGTAACGGACGAATCTCTGGACATCAAAGAAACTGACGAGGTGACAGCAGACCCAGGGTGTGAGTGGAAGAGTGTGGTGATCTCGACTTACGTGCTCAGCTGTTTGATGGTGTTCTCTTATTATAGAAAGGTAAGAAGGAATCATCTCGGCCAAACAACAATTTGCATCTGATGACAATCGGTGGGTGTTCTTCTTCGAGTGGACCGTTTTGATGGTGTGTGAAGTCAGCACGCCACTCTTCTCCCAAGCATTCTGACTGAAGATTCAATGATGGATTGTAATGCTTCCTCAGCTGTGATCTTTCCTTGAGGTCGTCCACTGCAACGGTGATTCTCAGAAGACCAATTGATTGGAACATCCTAGCGCTCGGGTGGTCAGAATTCGTGACGTTTAACAAACATCAACAGGTGTAGATCGTAGATCACCAGAGCACACATCTGGAATTCATTTTCTTTCGTAAGGGGCAACGATAGCACTGCGTGTTGGAGCCTCAGCTCTCCTGCACTTGTCGAGAAGGATGGCCGAGAATGGAGAGTGGAGAGTTGCATCTTAATGGCCAAAGATCGAGAGGTCAGGCTGAGCAATGGTTGCAACGAAATCCCGAGATAAGCAAGAAGCCTTATGGATTGGACTGATCAGAGGTAGGACCGTAGAAAGAGGCCATCACACAACGTCAACCATATAAAGATTCGAGAGACACAGCGACTGTCAGTCGATTCCAAAGGGGTGAGGACTCACCTTCCTTTTTGCAAAGTGAAGAACCCTAAACCCTGCGACGTTCTTCTCGATGCATTGTCTGTAGCTGAGTCACACAGGTGTAGGAGCGTGTCTCTTGGTTCTGGTCATCTCAGCTCTTCGCAAAGAATGCGATGGTCGACTGTGCAATGGATCATTGCAAATGATGACCTGAGGTGAGAGACGCCTCATGTGTGGTCTGATGTTCCTCAGGAAGATCCTGTCGGTAATGTCGAATGCCAAGTTGATGTGATGCAAATCTGCATCTGCATTTGTGAGCATGGTCTGAGCCTCTCTGGAATCACGAGCGATGGCCACGTCGTTGCCGTCGCTGGAGCGAATGACTTCTTCGTTGTCCTCATCAGAGGCAGGGACAATCTCGTTGACTGCTGGGCGAGGAGCGGGGGTGAGAGAATTTCTTCTTCCTCTTTTTCA
Organism: Planoprotostelium fungivorum; assembly: GCA_003024175.1. NCBI lineage: Eukaryota > Evosea > Variosea > Cavosteliida > Cavosteliaceae > Planoprotostelium > Planoprotostelium fungivorum. The sequence goes on along the minus strand of MDYQ01000436.1, from coordinate 11,077 downwards.
GTGTTTATAACCCATTGACTCTTTCTGCTCAGGTCCTTTTGTACTCGTTATTGAGTTCTCCCTGGTAGGTATTGTCTGTTCCTGTGGTAACGACAGATCTTGTAGTTGGTGTTGCATTTGTCGAGAGAGAAGAAGGGGTCGATCTCCTCAGTAGGTGAGGGTGTGATGTACTCCAATTGATACTTGGTACAGATGTGATTGAGAAGAGGTGGATGCCTTGGCAACGGTGGTGAAAACATAGGTGTACAGTCGTCTGACCATGGTGTCAAACGATTTTGTGCTCTTAGAGCATGTACACCTATACTGGCGTGGGTGGTCCATTCCTTGCCGAACAGCTGTAAGAGCACGAGCTCCTGAATAAAATATTCTTGGGTGTATCTATTACACCATTTTCACAGATCGTGGCGCGTTGGATCTCAGCGGAGGTCTGAGCCGGGCAAGGAAGGGAATTTCTTGTTTCTCTCGTGCAAAGGCACCTCTAAATGCGATGGGCCGAAATGGGTTTGCGATTATTGTGGTGAGACGATTTATGGTAGTGGCCTCGTTAGAGGGTGCGTGTGCTGCGATGGAGGTGTCTCCTTCGACTTCAGGATCTTGTGATTGCGACCATGCGATTGTTTGCGGCCGCTCGTCGGAGTGCCATGCTTGTATTAGAGGATAGTCCTGTGTTGGTGGTTGAGGTGGAAGGGGTAGATGGTCTCTGACTCCTTCCATGACAATCGTGGGTTGTCGCTGTTGTTGCTGGCTTTGTCTTCGGTGTTGTGGTACCGTTGACGGTCGTGTAGATGGCGGGGTATTTATGCATGTGTCGTGATTCTCAGAAGACCAATTGATTGGAACATCCTAGCGCTCGGATGGTCAGAATTTGTGAAGATGCGTTGTAGATGTCGTGACTACTGTCAGACATAAGACCAAGTCCGTGAGAGATCACGGACGCACCAAATAATTGCCCCGATTACAACGGCCGGAGTTTCCCTGAATTTCCGACTTTCGAGAAACACGCCCTTTTCACGGAAACATTTCACCGGCTCTTTCCATGACTTTTATTGGACATTTCTACGTTCAAGAATGAACGATTTGAACACAATAAAATCACTTCTCAAGTCTTCCACATAGGAAGCAACCAGCAGTCGTCACTCTTCTTTATCATTCTACGGGGTCTAAGGACCTCAATATTGTGAGATTGTGGGCTGCACCTGTGTGTGTGATTGCACGTAGGATTCCACGCAGTTCTGCGTGATTGATCTCTTGTGCTCCTGTTATTCTTCTTCCTACGTTCATCTCATCATGCCCAATGACTGCTACACCATAGCTTGCTATTCCTTTGTACAGACTCCCATCTGTACATATCTCCAGATGTTCTGGGCTCTCTATTCTTGTGTTATGCGACTCAAATCGAACTATTTTACGTATTGCTTTCGTAGTTGGAAAGTCCATTTGTTGTATTTCTTGCTGTCTGCTGGAGCGTCCATATTATCTTATCAATCTCGTTGGTAGTGATCACTCTATCACCTCGTATGAGCTGCTCTATGTATAGAATTCCGTATCTCTGCAATGCCTTCTCTGTTTTGGTATCTGTGCTTACTCTGTCTATGGTGTCTGTTCGGTTTGCCCTCAGCGTGAGGCCGAACCGTTTTGCTGTCATTTCTACTTCTATTGCCTTTGCTGTTCTAATGTTGATATTTACTGCTGGATTGTTCATTGTTTTGTCTAGCAAGTATCCAAAATACGTAGCTGTGGCTTTGCTGTATAGGCTACAGTACCCTCTGAAGTTGATCCAGTAAGCTTTATCAGTGTGTGGATCCAATCCTCCAAGCTTATTCAGTTTCTTCATTGTCCATCTGTCTAACTCGATGAGCCATTCCCCTTTATCTGTCATTGTATGCTGGGCTCTATATGATATTGTTGAAAGTCCAATTGCGTTAATTACTTCCACTTTCTGATTCAATGTAAGTTTCTTCTCTGCTAGCGCCCTGTTTGTTATACTCATAAATCTTTGAATCAGGAGTTCAATCTGTTCGNCAATCTCGTTGGTAGTGATCACTCTATCACCTCGTATGAGCTGTTCTATGTATAGAATTTCGTATCTCTTCAATGCCTTCTCTGTTTTGGTATCTGTGCTTACTCTGTCTATGGTGTCTGTTCGGTTTGCCCTCAGCGTGAGGCCGAACCGTTTTGCTGTCATTTCTACTTCTATTGCCTTTGCTGTTCTAATGTTGATATTTACTGCCGGATTGTTCATTGTTTTGTCTAGCAAGTATCCAAAATACGTAGCTGTGGCTTTGCTGTATAGGCTATGGTACCCTCTGAAGTTGATCACGTAAGCTTTATCAGTGTGTGGATCCAATCCTCCAAGCTTATTCAGTTTCTTAATTGTCCATCTGTCTAACTCGATGAGCCATTCCCCTTTATCTGTCATTGTATGCTGGGCTCTATATGATATTGTTGAAAGTCCAATTGCGTTAATTACTTCCACTTTCTGATTCAATGTAAGTTTCTTCTCTGCTAGCGCCCTGTTTGTTATACTCATAAATCTTTGAATCAGGAGTTCAATCTGTTCGTCCCAGTTCATTTTTAAATTTGTTGTCCATCCCAGTATCGTAAATAATCCATCTGCTCCTTCCTTTCTTATATCTGTCCCTCGAGTTTTGATATCTCCTGGTTCTCCTCTTAGCCAATGGTATGAGCTTTTGTTTTCGTTGATTGTAATATTGTTGTGTGTACAGAAATCGTTCACTTTCTTCATTGCCTCCTCCATACCTTCTCCACTTGCTGCCACCAACGTTAGATCATCTGCATACGCTATCAGATTGACCAACAACGACGCCAATCTATAGGGGCTTTTGTTCTTTTCCAGCCACTCGATCAGAGGGTTAATGAACAAGAGATAAAGTGGTGGTGAGATGATATCGCCTTNTATCCAAAATACGTAGCTGTGGCTTCGCTGTATAGGCTACGGTACCCTCTGAAGTTGATCCAGTAAGCTTTATCAGTGTGTGGATCCAATCCTCCAAGCTTATTCAGTTTCTTCATTGTCCATCTGTCTAACTCGATGAGCCATTCCCCTTTATCTGTCATTGTATGCTGGGCTCTATATGATATTGTTGAAAGTCCAATTGCGTTAATTACTTCCACTTTCTGATTCAATGTAAGTTTCTTCTCCTAGCGCCCTGTTTGTTATACTCATAAATCTTTGAATCAGGAGTTCAATCTGTTCGTCCCAGTTCATTTTTAAATTTGTTGTCCATCCCAGTATCGTAAATAATCCATCTGCTCCTTCCTTTCTTATATCTGTCCCTCGAGTTTTGATATCTCCTGGTTCTCCTCTTAGCCAATGGTATGAGCTTTTGTTTTCGTTGATTGTAATATTGTTGTGTATACAGAAATCGTTCACTTTCTTCATTGCCTCCTCCATACCTTCTCCACTTGCTGCCACCAACGTTAGATCATCTGCATACGCTATCAGATTGACCAACAACGACGCCAATCTATAGGGACTTTTGTTCTTTTCCAGCCACTCAATCAGAGGGTTAATGAACAAGAGATAAAGTGGTGGTGAGATGATATCGCCTTGTCTCAGACCTGCTTCTATACTGATCTCATCTGTTAATCCATACGCTGTCTGCAGTTGCGTTTTATTTCCTATCATCATCTCCATCATCATATCTATGTCATCNTTATCAGTGTGTGGATCCAATCCTCCAAGCTTATTCAGTTTCTTCATTGTCCATCTGTCTAACTCGATGAGCCATTCCCCTTTATCTGTCATTGTATGCTGGGCTCTATATGATATTGTTGAAAGTCCAATTGCGTTAATTACTTCCACTTTCTGATTCAATGTAAGTTTCTTCTCCTAGCGCCCTGTTTGTTATACTCATAAATCTTTGAATCAGGAGTTCAATCTGTTCGTCCCAGTTCATTTTTAAATTTGTTGTCCATCCCAGTATCGTAAATAATCCATCTGCTCCTTCCTTTCTTATATCTGTCCCTCGAGTTTTGATGTCTCCTGGTTCTCCTCTTAGCCAATGGTATGAGCTTTTGTTTTCGTTGATTGTAATATTGTTGTGTATACAGAAATCGTTCACTTTCTTCATTGCCTCCTCCATACCTTCTCCACTTGCTGCCACCAACGTTAGATCATCTGCATACGCTATCAGATTGACCAACAACGACGCCAATCTATAGGGACTTTTGTTCTTTTCCAGCCACTCAATCAGAGGGTTAATGAACAAGAGATAAAGTGGTGGTGAGATGATATCGCCTTGTCTCAGACCTGCTTCTATACTGATCTCATCTGTTAATCCATACGCTGTCTGCAGTTGCGTTTTATTTCCTATCATCATCTCCATCATCATATCTATGTCATCATTGTGCAGCCCATACGCTTCAAGTGTTTGTCTCATTGCCCAGAATTCAACACTATCATAAGCTTTTGCTATGTCCAACAGTGTTACGTGTATATTCTTGTCCGTTGAGAGAGCGTTATTTGTACAAGCAAAAAGTTTTGTCACTGCTTCCGTTGTATCCCTCCCTTTCATGAATCCAAATGACTCTTGCTGATGATATCATTTTCCTCAATCCATCTGTATAGNCACCAACGTTAGATCATCTGCATACGCTATCAGATTGACCAACAACGACGCCAATCTATAGGGGCTTTTGTTCTTTTCCAGCCACTCAATCAGAGGGTTAATGAACAAGAGATAAAGTGGTGGTGAGATGATATTGCCTTGTCTCAGACCTGCCTATATACTGATCTCATCTGTTAATCCATACACTGTCTGCAGTTGCGTTTTATTTCCTATCATCATCTCCATCATCATATCTATGTCATCATTGTGCAGCCCATACGCTTCAAGTGTTTGTCTCATCGCCCAGAATTCAACACTATCATACGCTTTTGCTATGTCCAACAGTGTTACGTGTATATTCTTGTCCGTTGAGAGAGCGTTATTTGTACAAGCAAAAAGTTTTGTCACTGCTTCCGTTGTATCCCTCCCTTTCATGAATCCAAATTGACTCTTGCTGATGATATCATTTTCCTCGATCCATCTGTATAGCCTCTGAGTTATGATCTGTGAGAATACCTTGTATGCACACGAGAGGATGGCTATTGGTCGATATCCTAGTGGATTACTTTTGTTGTCTCCACCCTTGAATATCAATGTGGTCGTTGAGCTCTTCCACGCTTTTGGGATTCTCTTTGCAGTCAGGATCTTGTTACAGATGATCATCAATTCCTCTACTTTGATCGAGTTCATATTTCTTAGATATTCATTGGATATTTCGTCAAGGCTTTGTGCTTTGTTCAGTTTCAATCTTTTGATCGCTTCTTCCACTTGGCTTATTGTTATTGGTTTGGTGATCGTTGCTGCATAGTCNCAACGACGCCAATCTATAGGGGCTTTTGTTCTTTTCCAGCCACTCAATCAGAGGGTTAATGAACAAGAGATAAAGTGGTGGTGAGATGATATCGCCTTGAGACCTGCTTCTATACTGATCTCATCTGTTAATCCATACACTGTCTGCAGTTGCGTTTTATTTCCTATCATCATCTCCATCATCATATCTATGTCATCATTGTGCAGCCCATACGCTTCAAGTGTTTGTCTCATTGCCCAGAATTCAACACTATCATAAGCTTTTGCTATGTCCAACAGTGTTACGTGTATATTCTTGTCCGTTGAGAGAGCGTTATTTGTACAAGCAAAAAGTTTTGTCACTGCTTCCGTTGTATCCCTCCCTTTCATGAATCCAAATTGACTCTTGCTGATGATATCATTGGATATTTCGTCAAGGCTTTGTGCTTTGTTCAGTTTCAATCTTTTGATTGCTTCTTCCACTTGGCTTATTGTTATTGGTTTGGTGATTGTTGCTGCATAGTCTCCTTTTTTGATACCTTTCAACCAGATTGGCAATGTTTTCTCTCCTCCTTTTGATTTATACACCTCTTCCCATCGTCTTCGAAATTCTCTTTTCACCTTTTCAGGGTCACTGGATTTTGTACCGTTGGCTTCTTCTATGATGTGTGGTTTATCGTTATTTCTTGTGCTCTTCTTCCCAACTGTCTTCAACAGTTTGAAGACGTATCCAGGGTCTTTCTTCAATTTATTTTCGTGTATCTTCCATGCTGTGTTGTGCGTATCTCTCACGATCTCTTTTTGTCTTCGTTTGATCTCTTTCCTTTTGCTTTTCAGCTTTTCAAAATTGATGGTGATATCTTTGTTATATTGTGTGCGAATCTCCCTCTCTTGTCTCTTCAACTCGTTCAGCACCTTATCTCTGTCGATGTTGACTTGTATATTGACGATGTTCCTTGTTTATCTTCTTTTGGTGGCGTAGTTGTGATACTCTTTGTCCAATTGTTTGTGCATTCATCTAGCGATCTCTCTGCAAATTGACATGCGTCCATCTGTAATGACCACCTGCTCCATTGTTCTTTTGAGACTGCTCTGAAGTTTGGTCTTTTCTTTGTTGGGGTGATATCTTCATNACACCTCTTCCCATCGTCTTCGAAATTCTCTTTTCACCTTTTCAGGGTCACTGGATTTTGTACTGTTGGCTTCTTCTATGTGTGGTTTATCGTTATTTCTTGTGCTCTTCTTCCCAACTGTCTTCAGCAGTTTGAAGACGTATCCAGGGTCTTTCTTCAATTTATTTTCGTGTATCTTCCATGCTGTGTTGTGCGTATCTCTTACAATCTCTTTTTGTCTTCGTTTGATCTCTTTCCTTTTGCTTTTCAGCTTTTCAAAATTGATGGTGATATCTTTGTTATATTGTGTGCGAATCTCCCTCTCTTGTCTCTTCAACTCGTTCAGCACCTTATCTCTGTCGATGTTGACTTTGTATATTGACGATGTTCCTTGTTTATCTTCTTTTGGTGGCGTGGTTGTGATACTCTTTGTTCAATTGTTTGTGCATTCATCTAGCGATCTCTCTGCAAATTGGCACGCATCCATCTGTAATGACCACCTGCTCCATTGTTCTTTTGAGACTGCTCTGAAGTTTGGTCTTTTCTTTGTTGGGGTGATATCTTCATCTCGAATTGGGTCCTTGTCCATCGTGATCCAGATTGGAAAGTGGTCTGACGATGTCATGGCGCTGTAATCAATGTTGTAAGAAAGCGTTTGTTCGCTCAAGTCATTTGAGACATATGCGCAGTCGAGTCTTGAGTATGCTTTTCCTTTTTTGTTTGTTTGTACATATGTTGTCGTGACTACTGTCAGACATAAGACCAAGTCCGTGAAAGATCACGGACGCACCAAATAATTGGCGCTGTAATCAATGTTGTAAGAAAGCGTTTGTTCGCTCAAGTCATTTGAGACGTATGCGTAGTCGAGTCTTGAGTATGCTTTTCCTTTTTTGTTTGTTTGTACATATGTGTGTTTCTCTCTGGCATTTAGTAGGTCAGCCTGTCGATCAACCCTCTCTGTTGCAGTAATTTGTGCAGTGGGCCCTTCTTCTTCTTCTTCTGTATGTATGTGGCTCTATAGTCACTTGCTGATGCTATCATTTAAAGTCTCCGGTCACAATCATGTTCTTATTCTTCTTCTCCCTGGCATTATGTTTTGCAAAGTACATATTCTTAATCCAAAATATTTTCTCTCTCAGCCAGGCGTTGTGAACCGCCAATCTGAGCATGTGTCAACAAGACTTACGCTCAGAAAACGACATAATTTCTCAATGGTACATGCAAAAAATTACAAATAACTACCCCAAAATTGTGTTGCCAATGTACATTGTCTTCTTCTGACAGGGTCCTTTGTCAAATGGATCACTTCTTTATCAAGGGGAAGTATAATCCAGGGGATTTTAAAGCAGTATTTTATCAAGTAAGTATGAATCTGCCATAACTTCTAAATTATACAGCTGAGGCACCAACCAGGTCCATCTGCTGGGAAGGGCACACAGAAAAGAACAATACGAGTGTTGAGTGAGTATACCTGTATTTATTATTCTTTCAATAATGAGTGAAGAGGGAGCTAGCAGTTTTCTATCATTTATTGGCAATATAGACCTCCAAATTCAATAAATGATAGAAAACTCTACATTTACAAAGAATTGCATCAGAAAGAAAAAGGAAAACAGGCAACAGGAAAGTATACTACAATTATTACATTAACTGTGATACAGATATGTGGGAAACAGACAATCACATAGACTCTTGCCACCTCTGGAACCTTGAAGGTGCACAGCAAGATGTGGAAGAAGCACTGGAATTGACTAGGGAATGTGATGTCAGACCAGTCATCTCAAATCAAATAGAGCTGGTTCAAGCAATGCTTGATGATAAGAGGCAGACACTAGAACTTTCTTCTGTAGAAAAAATTGTGCAGGTGAGATTATATTTGAATGGATGTATTAACCACATCATAGAAACCATTGTTGACTGACATATAACATGCCACATTGTATCAACTGAAAGCAAGCCTTTCAACAGATTTGGTTAGCTCAGCTTACTTCAATCTCAAAAGTTTACATATCACATGTCTATTGGACAATATATTCTTATTCAATGGTTTATATCTCTACATTGCAATTTTCTAACTTCATTACCAATGGCCACCAGATTGATTTGTACATTTGCACGTGTAGATTGCGTCCTGATGAACGTTTTGATACTATAATTGTCGAAACCACAGATTGCATGGTTACACATTGAAAATATTTTACATCCTTATTCTATTTTTCTTAATTGCACCACTTGAGCGTCATTCTGAATAGAAACCAACATACCAACATCATTCAAATAAATGATAATGCAACGTTGATGTCTTCCAACTACTGGAAAATGCACAGCAAAAATAGTGGTTCACATGGATGGACCAATCTGAATCTCCAAATCACTTGTTAGGTAAAAGGAGTAGGTAAAGACTTGTTAAGCAAAAAAATAGGTGAGATCTTATCAAGCAAGAAAATAGGCAATGGCTGTTGGGTAAATAAGCAAAAATTAAACAGAAGAAATGCAAAAAAATTAATTAGAAAAATAGCGAAAAATACACTTTTCCAATTTTTTTTATATATTCTTCTTTGACAACTACTAACATAAGTCATTATTCTGTGATTTATCCTGGTGGATTTCATGTTCACCTCTGATACTGTTCCAGTCCAATTCCAGATATTTCAACTCCTGATATTTCTTGCATATTTTTATTTTAGACTGTTAGTTTTGTGGCCTCAGATTGCACCCCTACTGTATAACCTCCATTGTGCCATCAAGTGTACCAGTTGTTGTGCCATCAAAAAACCTCAGCTGCATCCTGTTAGATAACATATATAGACCACACTCAAATCAACCTGAGGTGAGATTCTTGCATTATGAGGTGTTGATTCATTTGCCTTGAATGTTTTGGGGAGACCAAAACAAACAGGTCAGAGTGGTATCAGTACATTGTAGCAATGTAACAATGAACCCAATTTAGCTGTACAAATATTTGGCAGTGAGTAATGATGTAAATTATCTGTTCACAATGATTGGCCACCTTTGCAAGGTTTGGATGACAATAAAGCATTGTGACACTCAAGTGAATTTTGCTCTCAATCTTGGTCTCCTTAAGATTCTGTTGCTAGTGCTAGGTAAATTTTTTGTCTGGGGCTAGCTACTCCCACATCATGTTCTGCACCAATTGTGGTGAATCTTTATCGAGAGAGGGGAGGTTCTGTGGAGGGTGTGGGAAACAAATCCTTGCGACCCCCAACATTCCATCTCTGGCACCTGCAGCGCAACCACAAGAATCTGGAAAGAGAAAGAGGGGCCCAATCGAGGGATCCATCGATTACTGTAAGGTCTGCCATCAACCAAAGAAGGGACTTGGAGGAAAATGCACAAAGGAACCTTGCAAATCAGACACATGCATGCACCGAGACCATGGAAAACGATCCGTTACAGCAGATAGAGATCTTGTGAACAAATAGAAAGAGAAATACATGTATTACTTTTCCCGATATTCTTGGGTTTGGGTTGCTACAATGCCTGGGTTTCGACTTCCGAAACTCACGAATTTTTTTAGGGCACTATAGAGGGGTAGATAAAATACCTGAGACGCCCTCGCAAGATCTAGAATTGCGAGTACGAAATAGAAAGGACGGTTGGGACGGGCTCGCGAAAAGGTTGGGTCAGGCTTTAGTAATTGTTCCATCTCCAACATCAGCCAATTACTGCATCACAAGTGCCCGCTGTTGAACGATAGAGTTGTAGGCATGGAAAGAACGCGTTGAAACGTGACACCCATGGCTGCCATATCCTCTCGTCAATATCCCATCAGTTGGATGGTGAGAACGAGAACGTTCCAACTAATCGAAAGATGAGTTTGTTCGCATGATTGAAAATGTATTCAGTACCGACGAGGTTAGCATTCATCAACAGTTGACCACCTCAATCGTAGGACTTGATGCAGAGTGAGTCGATCATCTCAGATGGCCTAACCATTATCATCACAAAGCACGATTGACAACACAAACTCGATCGTCACGCCGATGCTTCGAGAGGATGAAATTCGTACACTCCAAGGATATCTCTGACGATTACTTCATCCCAACTGATTTCGAAGGCTCCTCCCACAGATGAAAGTCTTCCTCACTGACACGGAAGAGGTGACCGGAGGAAAGACAAGAGACGACAAGAACGAGGGAGAGGCTTCGTCGCACCACTCGGAGTCCATTGTTCTTACCGTTCAACAATTCTATCGCAGTCCGTCACCCCTCCGTTCAACTCGCTCTTGCTGGATCATCCCGAGTCTGAATAGACAGGAGAATCAGGTGAGCTGTCCTCTCTCATTCGTTCGCTCACACCCGTTCAGCTTTCACGCTGTTACCCATCATGGGAGAATGGGCGGCAAGATCATACCACTACAATCTGCCTTTGGGATCGTAGGATGAGCCACAATGAGATGACTGATGATGTTAGTAACTCATCATCTAATAGATCGATCAGAACAAAGGTGTGAGTCGTCTACTCATCAGATGAAGAACCTTAAGCTGTTGCAGATGATGAGGAAGAGGACGAGGAAGTCAATCAAAGTCTGAGACAGCATGTTCAGCACAAACTTTGAATCGGTGAGCACATTATCTCATCATT